>JAQFVV010000023.1:8329109-8457107 GCA_028023455.1 Epiperipatus broadwayi | reverse complement strand
TTAAGATTTTCCCCTTTATTTCGTTTACCTAGAACTTATAACAAAGATTTTGGTAATGATGATGTTTTTAATTTGGATTTTAAACAATTCACTAAAGTCCTCATAAAAAAATATTTTCCTTAATTTCATTTGATATATTGCCTTTTTATTTATTTGTGCATTTTATTGATTTTCTATTTTATTGGTATTATTTATTTTATTATTATTATTATTTTTAATGCTTATTTAGATTTGTATTACTGTGCAATCTATAATTGGCTAAATGCTGTTGATATGTACATTAAATAAATAAAGAATTGAATTATTATTATTATTATTATTATTATTATTATTATTATTATTATTATTATTATTATTATTATTATTATTATTTTTCACCTACGCGTATTACTCCTATATCTCAATCTCTTTTAGATCATATTTTTGTTAGATTAAGCCGCAGTTTATTTTCTGATTCGTCTCTTTCTAAATTATTTCTTACAGATCATTTTGCTACTGAATTAAAAATATTGAATTGTATGGATAATATTAATGTTTGTGCATATGTTGAGAAATTATCTTTTTCTAAATTGAATTATTTATTATCTGTTCAGAATTGGGATGAGATTTTTATGATAGATAATGTAAATGATGCATTTTTGGGGTTCCAAGCTATTTGTTTAGATTTAATTGCTAAAGCAAAGTTTCATTTAAAATTGACAAGTAAGAATAGAAGAAGATCTCTTTGGGTGACAGATGCGCTGGTATGTAAAATTAATCAGAGAAATGTGTTAAAATCTTTGGATGGCTCATCAGATGTTTTAAAAAAACTTAATGTTGAAATTAAGTCTGATATTAGAAAGTTGAAGTTTAGATATTATCAAGAATTTCTTAATGATAAAAATGTTTCTTTGAAATGGAGAACAATAAATTCTTTGATTAAAAAATCTTCTCCTGATCGTATTAAATGTATTAAATATAATGAAAGTTTAATTGAGTTACAGAATAATGAAAAATATTTAGCTGATCGGTTTAATGAGTATTTTGTAAATTTATCGATGCGTGATGTGCCTGAGCAGATTTTGTCTTCTTATTCAAGTTTGAATTCTTTTTTATATTCTGATGTTTCTGAATCTCAGTTGTCTGTAGCAATTGATAGTTTAAAAAATGTCACTTCTTTTGGACTAGATGGTATAACACCTAAGATGCTTAAAGAAAATAAGGTTGCATTTTTGCCTATTTTAGTTCATTTATTTAATTTATCTTTGCAGTCTGGATCATTTCCAGAATGTCTGAAAGTTAATGTTATTACTCCTGTTTATAAAAAGGGTGATTCTACTCTTATGGTCAATTATAGGCCAATTGCTATTATTTCTGTTTTTTCTAAATTATTGGAAATGATTGTTAGGGATCAAATGTTGTCATTTCTGTTTAAAAATAAAATTTTATCTGACTATCAATATGGTTTTCTTCCTGGCAGAAGTACATTAGATGCTTTAAAACATCATGTTCAGTATTTAACATCTTCATTGGATCAGGAACTTAAAACATTGGCTATTTATCTTGATTTATCTAAAGCATTTGATTCTGTTAATCATAATATTTTGATTAAGCGTTGCTACTTGTATGGTTTTCGTGGATCTATTGGTAGTTGGTTGGAGAGTTATTTAAATGATAGGAAACAGTTTACTAATATTTATGGTACTATCAGTGATGTTGTCTTGATTAATTCTGGAGTTCCGCAAGGTTCAGTACTTGGTCCTCTATTGTTTTTAATTTATATTAATGATTTATTTTCATTGAAGTTACATTCTAAGATTTTTGGTTTTGCTGATGATATTGCTTTATCTTGCAATGCTGTTTCTTATAATCTTCTTGAAAAATTAGTGAATGAGGATTTGGACTCAATTGGTAAATGGTTGGCATATAATTCATTGTTGGTCAATTTAGATAAAACAAAAGCTATTCTTTTTTCTTACAAGCGTACTTTTTTTTCTCTTAAGATTAAAATTTGCTGTAAGTATATTTTGCATTATAATAGTATATGTACTTGTGAGAATATTCCTTTGGTAGATAATTATTGTTATTTGGGAATATATATTGACTCCAGATTGTCCTGGACAAATCACATTACCTATCTTTGTCAACGGTTACGTAATTTAAACTATATGTTTTATTATTTAGTTAAATTTCTTCCTAGGTCTGCTCTCATTTTTATTTACATTGCCTGTTATCAGAGTATTTTATCTTACAATATCATTATTTGGGGTAATGCTTCTCCACATATTTTATCTTCTTTGCGTGTTTTGCAAAATTATACTTTACGCATTATTTTTGGTAGATCTCTGCTCCTCTTCTGTTCGAGATATTTATATTGCATTTGGTTTATTTGATGTAAATCACTTATATCAATATAGAGTTATTTTTGATATTTTTTGTGCTAAACCTTTTCTGAATTCTAGAGTTTATGTTCTAAATACTGCCTTTCTAATAAATTTCAATTACCTTTACCAAAATTTTTTAAGGAATCTAGTAGAAGACAATATGTTTATTCTGGGTCAAAGTTGTTTAATAAATTTGTATATGAATGTTCAATTGATCTGAATAATATTTCTTATATATCATTCAAAAAATATTTGTGTCAATGGTTGTGTAGTATGTATTAATTTTGGCATTTATTTTATTTATTTAATTAATTTTATTTATTTCCTAAACTGTTCTTTTGAGTTTTTGATTGTATTTTTATTTAATTTATTTTTACATGTAAATTCCACACACAAGATTTTTCTTGTTTGGAGTTTTTAAATATTTGTGATGTACTTTGTTTTATTTCATAGAATAAATTGAATTGAATTGAATTGAATTATTATTATTATTATTATTATTATTATTATTATTATTATTATTATTATTATTATTATTATTATTATTATTATTATTATTATTATTATTATTATTATTATTATTATTATTATTATTATTATTATTATTATTATTATTATTATTATTATTATTATTATTATTATTATTATTATTATTATTATTATTATTATTATTATTATTATTATTATTATTATTATTATTATTATTATTATTATTATTATTATTATTATTATTATTATTATTATTATTATTATTATTATTATTATTATTATTATTATTATTATTATTATTATTATTATTATTATTATTATTATTATTATTATTATTATTATTATTATTATTATTATTATTATTATTATTATTATTATTATTATTATTATTATTATTATTATTATTATTATTATTATTATTATTATTATTATTATTATTATTATTATTATTATTATTATTATTATTATTATTATTATTATTATTATTATTATATGGAAGAGATTATCTCCTTACATAAAATATGTTTTTTTCTTGTTGTATCACTTTTAAAATATGGTCTTCTATATGGAATTTGAATTTAATCAATATTGAGTTTAAAATTCATAATGTTGAAAAAAGATTCATTAAATTAATAAAGGAAGAATGTCTAAATCTTAAATCAGTATTGAATGAAAGAAGAATGTTGGAAGATATGATATTGTTGAAAAAGTTAATTGATGGAAAAATTGATGTGTGACTATATTTTGAAAATAGAACTAAAAATACCTAGTTGGTTGTTAAGAGAAATGTATACTTTCAATATTATTAAATGTAAAAATACTTTCTTAATCAAATGCAAAGGGTATATAATCTGAATTTTAATAATATTGATAATTTTTGTGATCAATTTATTATGAATGTTAATAAAGAACTAAACTTGTCAAGCATTGGTGGTTGAGAGGTCAGCACAGCTGCTTTACAAGCAGTTGTCCTGGGTTAGCGGATTCACTTCTCGGCCGATGCTATGACACATGAAAAAAAAAAGAACTAAACTTATAGTTGATAACATACATTTGTATATAATCTCCTGTATTTAATTTTTTTTTTTTTTTCTCTTTTTGTTTGTTGTGTATTTCTGTTAAAGTGAAAATGTTGAAATGCATATAATAAATAAATATTGAATTTAATTATTATTAATATTATTGTTATTACTATTATTATTATTATTACTGTTACTTTTCAAAGAAATTGACAAATTCATAATAGGTTAGATATCAAATGAAATAAATACATATTTATAATTATTAAGCATTACATTGATGATGAGAAATATTTAAAAAAACAACAACAACAAAAAAAAAACTTACAATGAAAACAATAAATACTATAAAAATGTATACAAAGATGAATCAAAAATAGTTGATCATTATCAGAGAAAATATTTTATATATATATAAATAGCATATGTGTCACATAATTTTAATTTGCATACATTCATCTTTATATTAATATACACTTTTTCTTGGCTATGCACCATGTCACAGAGTTGAACTCAGTCACATTAGGGACTATGTGATAATATATGTTTGTGATTCTGTTATATTTTCTATTCCTTTGTTGGATATTTATTAATTTATTTAGCATTGTGTTTTTATGACTTCTGATATTGCTGTTTGTACTAAAACTGAATCTAATGGACCAGAAGGCATATAGAATAAAAATACCTTGTTCAAATATTGGAAAATATACATTTTTTATATACATCTAGTGTCTGATTATATTTTTTTGTGATGTAATTTAATTGGGAGGGAGGGGTGTACTATTCATTCATAGCTTGCAGATTTTATGCTTTCCTCTAACCCTACAAGTCACAAATATCAAATAAATACAGTAGATATAATAATCATTTAATAAGTTCTTCTGGGTTTCCTCCATTTTTACAGATCACAAATATAAATAAAATAAAAATAATACCTTAATACAAAAGAATGCTCCAAATTCAGCAATTATCACTTAAAATCCAACATGTTCATCTCCTACCTCAACCCATTTCTTAAAGAAATCGAAGCCTGCCTCCTTGGAGTCTATGTGCCATCATTGAAACAGCAAGTGCACCACATTTCGTATGTAGACGTGTCCATCTTCTTTCCTTCTAAAGCCTACTTACCTTAATTACAACAGATCATCAACACATATTCTAGCAAATATAACCTTCACATCAACCATTCAAAATCTTCTGCATGGAAAATTTACACAGGCACTACCATAGCTTCACCATTTACCTCTGAGCCACAAAATTTCTTGGGCTTTCCAGTGGCAAAATCATTCACAGTAATGAGAAAACAGCTACAAACATCAATCCTGGAGTAGACCCAGAAATTGGTCAATTCTTTGTCTCACATATCACTGTCTCTGTCAGGAAAAACAGCCCTCCTAAACATGATTGTTTTCCTTTGCATCAATTACTATATTCCTGTTCTCAAACCCACACAGCACTTTGTGTCCAGCATAAATTCTATCTGCACTAAGTTATTCTGGAAAAGGAAAATCCTTGCCATTAACCTGGCTAAACTTCAAAGGCCCAAGGAACTAAACAGCCTAGGCCTATATTCAATAAACACTTTCTACACACAAACATCCTTCATTCCATGCATAGTGCCTTCCTGGAGGCACCAGATGATTGTCATCTTCCTGGTTGATCCCACAGACACTCCTCCACCATTCAAAAGTAAGTGGATCACTGACATCTGGATCCACATCAAAAAATTTGCAAACCTAAGAGCTCAAATGTTACAAAACAAAAGAATCTATTGGGAGATATACAAGCTGATTTAGCCATTCAAGTACCTCTCCAAGTAGAGCTTGGCATGAACAACAAACTGCTAATTAAAAAGGCCAAGAGATGGTATTTGGAATCTCAACACATAGACTTCCTTGTAAAGCTGAATCTCTCCTCTCTGCCCATTAACCACTTCCTGGTGTGCAAGAGAGGGATCTCATGCTTCAACACCCTTTGCCATATCTGCTCAATTGGACGAAGAAACTATTCAGCATGTATTACTCACCTGCCCTTATCTCAGTCAGATTCGGTGCCTTATCTATGAAGGAAACACAACCAACACCCAAAACATATCATCCATTAAGCATGCCATCAAAAATGGCACCTTCTCCCTCATCAGATTGTCCATCTTCCTCACATTTGCAATCTGACTTTCTAAGTGTAAGCTCATTTTCATGCAAGAAAACCTCAATGCCTGCCAGACCTTCTTTGAGCTACTCACCAAGATAAAACAAAGAGATAAATTGTTGGCTCCTGAATGGCCTTTCAGAGATACCTGGACAAGCGTCTCCTTCCCAAGCAGATGAACACTCACCTTAAGAAATTCAAAGCACCCGCACTTACACCATGATGCAACCATCTAACGCTACAATGTCAGCATAAGGTGACAAGATTACCTGGACTCTTTATCAAAGTTGTTTTGGAAAAAAAAATCCAACAGCAAAAAGTAATTGGAGATTTTTTTAGTAAGAAAATACTTTTATTTGTCCATTAAAATTTCACAACTTGTATTTTACTATTTAATCACTAAAATATTGAAAGTTTGCCAGTTTCCAATTATACTATTATTTTGAAAACACATATTACTTTTATTCAATTGTGTTCCAAAGAAAAACACAAAACACATTTTTTCTTTATTATCATTTTCCATTACTTGTTCCATTTATAATGTTCCCTAGTGATTCAATGACTCTCCAAATGTCTACAAAATCCCAGAGTGCCTACCAAATAATTACTATACAATTAGTTGTACATCAATTGTTAATAATAGTACTTTTTTGATACAATTATTAGGACTTCACATTTAAAATAATTTAATACATCAATGTGTTTGATAAAAAACAAATAAATTATCAAATGGAGAATATTGTAAACAAAAAAAATCATAATATTCAGAAACAAAGGGAACTTGCCTAAATATCTAAAAATGGATAGCTTGCATTTAAATTAATGGCAATACATTTTTTAAAAATTGTCTCTCTACAAAAATAGTTTATAATTATTTTTTTATTAACTTATGAATTTTTATTAGCTAATACCACTGTTTAAAGTTTATGACAAGACATATTGAAATCTAAATTCATGCAATGGCTTTCATAATGACAATAAAAGTATTATTAGAGAAAAGAGTGATAAAATATAATATTGCACAGGGTGGCAAAATTCCTAAGGCCATTCCTGATTATAGTATATTTATAGTTATTGTCTTATAAATAAATATTATCTTTAAATAAATATAAACACATTAACATTACATATACATGTAATTTTACTTTTAAAACACACATTTGATATAAAATTAAATTAATAAAATTTTTAAATTAATTTGAAATAAAAATTTTTTAACTGAAGCTCCCTCTTGGTCTAATACATATTTAAAACATAGCAAAGTGTCTGTTTCAATATATAACCAATCAAATTATGAAAGAAGTTTGAATTTTAGTAATAGTAATTGACTGAGTAGTCACCAAAAGGTCATGTGATGTTTGAATACCAGAAGTTACATATTGAAGCTTAATTGAGAACTTTTTAACCATGCAATCTGCCACTCAACAAGATCATGCAATATTTAAATGCCAGCAGTAACAGATTGAGGCTCAATTGAGAACTTTTTAACTATTGAGTCTGTCTCTTTACAACTGTGCTAAATCACATAAAATATTATGCCTAATAAAAAGGTTAGTCCTTTAAAATGGTGAATTTGTTAGTCTGTCTTCATTGTAATATTTCAATTCTTAACTTTTACATTTAAATATTATAATTTAAAATTAACAAATATAATTGAATTTAAGCCATTTGTTTGTATACAATTGTTAGTTACAAATTAATTGAACTAAAACTAAGACTTTTGTGATATTTATTTTGTTTTAAAATGATTTTTAAGACATAAATATTTAAACCATTAAGCATCACATGGTTACTATCTCTTAATACTAGCACATATTTGTTTATAAACGAAGCAAAACTCTCCATACAGTATTGCCACCCTGTGCCAACCAGAGTAATCAATGAATGCCAGAAGGCTTGTGCATAAAATCCCCATCTAATGCCTACTCATCCAATATCCCCAGACTAGTTTCTGGCTTGTGGCCATCGTAGTGAGGAGCTTTGGATCTGAGAGCACTGCACCTAGATCTTAGGATCTCCTTTAGGTGCAGTGCTCTCAGATCCAAAGCTCCTCACTGATGACACAAGCCAGAAACTAGTCTGGAGATATTGGATGAGTAGGCATTAGATGGGGATTTTATGCACAAGCCTTCTGGCATTCATTGATTACTTTGGTTGGCACAGAGTGGCAATATTGTATGGAGAGTTTTGCTTTGTTTTTGACATAAATATTTGTAAGCAAAAAAATAAATTCAATTATACACATAACTGAAAATATGCGTACATGTATATAAGATTGAGATTGTTAATGATATTGGTATTGTTTAAGTGTTGATCAGTCATTCCACTGAAAAATGACTGCAAGAACATAAATGTTCCAATGAATATAAGTTCAAATGGGAAAATACAAAAATATTGGACAGAGAGGAAAATATGCAAAGAAGAAAATTCAAAGAAGCTGTTCACATGACTATGACAAATAATCTTATAAGTAAACCTAGGGTGATTATATAATTTCTGGAAAATTCTAATTAACTTTGCTCTTAGGAAAATTGCTGAAATCAGGAGGAACCTCATAGATAAGTATATGAAATTTCTACTGACTGTTGCCTTTGGCAGGATAGTTTAATTGTTAGAAGTTATTTTAAACCTCAATATTCAAGAATTTAAGGGTCCCAATTCATTTTCCCACACTAATACTGCCACTAGTCAGATTAGCAACACTTGGAAAAGAGAGAAGAAGAATACAAATCGAATGTGCTATTATTAACAATTAAATGTAATTGAAAATTTAAATAAAGTTAAATTTTTCTAAAGTCATTCAATATTTAATATTAGATGATGGAAATAGTCTAACATATAAATAAAACTAAAATACTATTGTCACACATCTTTAAAAAAACGCTATTGTATTGTTTGTTTGCCTTACATGTTCAATCCAACAAATATATAATTTTATAATAGTAGATTTTATAGTATTGCTTAGAAAAATTGACCAATATAATTGATCGATCTTATGATCTTGTTATCTTATATCTTTAAATAAAATTTTTCTAATGGCTTTATGTTACCTTGATATAAAGTCTCCCTTCGAACTAATAAATTAAATAAAAGAACAATTAATATAGCCACAGTAATTATTTTCGGATGAATCTTTTAATTTATTAAAAATACCAACAGTACATTGTTTCACTTCATCTATTTAAAATGATACCAAATATATAATCTGTTTGTCTGCCTGCCTTACTTATGCCTATTTGCCTGGCCATTCACCCACCCATCTCCCTGAATGCATCTATCTATCTATCTATCTATCTATCTATCTATCTATCTATCTATCCATCCATCCATCCATCCATCCATCCATCCATCCATCCATCCATCCATCCATCTATCCATCTATCCATCTATCCATCTATCTATCTATCTATCTATCTATCTATCTATCTATCTATCTATCTATCTATCTATCTATCTATCTATCTATCTATCTATCTATCTATCTATCTATCTATCTATCTATCTATCTATCTATCAAACAAGATTGGTAAGTGAGTAAATTATCTATATATATTAAATTAATGTTTAACAATAATCAATTAGCAGCAATGACGATCAAATCTTAAAAAAAAAAATACACACACACATATTGAATATTTATATATATATAACAGCTTACTTTTTATCTGTATTTTTTATTAATTCTCCCAGTGATTCATAATATTTTACTTCAGCGATGATGATGCTATCATTATCTTCCAAACGGGTGCCAGGTGAAAAAACCAAAGAAAAATACCTTTGAAAATCAATCTACAATATAATATATTATTGGCATTAAAACTACAATAAAAAATATTTGCAATAAGATCATCTTTTATATATACAAATAACGAAGAATTAACACAAAAATGCTAGAATTATATTATATCTTATAGATCTTAACTTCTTTTACAATTTTTCTCCCAAACTTCTGATCTTGTGTTTTTACTAACACTTTTCATTTTCAATCTAATTCTTTCTTTGATCAGTTTATTGGTGTCTTTTAATAGTGTTTTTAACTTAATATATTACTTTTATTCACTTAGTTTAATTTATCTAAAGCAATTTTTATAATTTATGTCTATGGCAAAATATTTATATCTTAATATGAAGTTTAGAGTTTGAGTTGTTTTATATTCTTCATTTTGAATCTTCTTTCAATTTTACATTATTTTTGCCTTTTAAACAGGTTTCATTTTCTTGACTAGACATTATGTTTCAGATTGATATAGTATAAGTGGATTTCTTTGATATTTAATTTGATCTAATAATCTAATGTGAAAAGACAAAAAAAAAAAAAACTTTTTCCATTAAATGCATTGAGTTTTGAGTTCTTCTCTAACTTCATTTCATTATCTTTAAAAACTTATAGCAAACAATTATATTAAATATTCTTGATAATTTCTTAGTCATTTTTTTAAAATTCCTTTTCCTGATATAAACCATTTATATTGATTTACTTCTATTACAGGTCTTCCAAGCTGAAATCATGACATAACAAGTAGTATTTTTTTTTATCTGATCCTCCTTTTTCTAGATAACATGATTTCAGCTTGCAATTGCCAACTTTAATTGGTTGTTTGCCTGATTACATCATAATTGAAATATATTTGGATAAATACATACAAATTCCTATTATAATTTCAATATTTAAATCTATAAAACACACAAAAATCTTTATATATGAGTGTTAGTGTGTGTACATGTATTATGACAATCAACTCTGATTGCATTAAGAATAATTTTAACCAATGTTTGTGTCAAAAAATAATAGTATGTATTTAAAAGTGTGCGGTGGGAGGAGGGGGGGGGAAGAAGATTAAGAAAAAGAATATTTAAAATATTGGTCAATACTGAAAAAGATAAATTATGTACTTAGCACATAACACACAAAAATCTTTATATATGAGTGTTAGTGTGTGTACATGTATTATGACAATCAACTCTGATTGCATTAAGAATAATTTTAACCAATGTTTGTGTCAAAAAATAATAATATGTATTTAAAAGTGTGCGGTGGGAGGAGGGGGGGGAGAAGATTAAGAAAAAGAATATTTAAAATATTGGTCAATACTGAAAAAGATAAATTATGTACTTAGCACATGTAGGAATGTGATGCAGTTTTCACCATCACATTGCAATTATATTGCACTTACATCTAAAACATTAACAATCATCTGACCAAAACATATTGATCTGAGCCATTTACTTTCAATTAATAATAATTAAGTTATTGATTTAGACCAATACAAAGTATGTAGTTGGGTCAGTTATGTAAGAATTATAGGTACAAAAAATTACTATAATTTATTAAAAGATAAAGGAAACAACATGTCATTAAAAATAAATTAATATTCATGATCAAAATCCTAAACAAAAACAGAATTTGGTCATGGTACTAATTCGCTGACAATCATTCTTCTATCATTTATGTATGAAAGTATGTTTGTTTACAAATTTATAATCTATAACTTAAAAATACCCCCCCCCCCCCGTTTTAATAAACACAAGTTGAGAGTCCATATGATAGTAAATAATTTTTAAATGCATAAATGAAATGGTTGATTAATTTGTGTTATAAAGCTTTCTTAATCTATGCTGCCTTCATGTTTTATTGTCTTTTACTTACAGCTGTCATGTTTAAGTAATGTAGTAATTTAAATTTCTTTAGGGCAATAAAAATTACTGAATTGTTACAATTTAATCTACAGGCACTAATTTTTACATTCACATCTTTGGCAATATCTTTTTAAGATAATATCCAATCTAATAAATGATTAATAATAATTACTAATTGCATTCATTTAAAGTTGAAATTGTCCAATGTTTGTTTGCAAGCAATTAAGCATTTATAGATTAAATTGTAGTAATTTGATATTAAATAATAACCAAAGATGGGGAAGATATATAAGAGATTGTGACCTGGGCCAATTGAAGAATATTGGTTGAGCCAGAAATGCATCTTGTATGCCATTTATTTTTTCAGATACCTTTATCTGAATTTAAGTTGTGTGTGTGTCATGAAGTTGACATAATGAACATGTAATAATTAACTATAATAAAACAAATAAGATAATTAGATTTATGTATTGCTACTATTGAAAGAGATTAGACATAGTTTTTGTATGACCGATGAAAATTGTCCCCTTTCGTATGATGGCTGTTGTATAGAAAAATCAGGATACAATTTGTCATGAAAAAATTATATTTTATTTCACAAAATGCTAATGTTACATGTTTTTTTTTTTTTTTAAAAATATCTTTAATTAAAAAATGAAGATACATATTATCTCATCTCTCTTAAACTGACAGGAAAAAAAATAGAAATGGTAAAATTAATTTTTGAAATGGAAATTTGTCTAGAGACTGCTGAATAAGTAAAATTCACCCATTTGCTATTTAAATTATTGTTGATAGCAAAAACATGAATAAATTTATCAACCTTTGATAATAGTTTGGTCAAACCAATATAAGATTTGTCTTTTTTGACCATTATTGCATACTGAACTATGAGAAGATTGCAAATGAAAACGTTTTCTAAGCCAAATTTTTTCATTAAAACTTGATAAACACTGCCGCAATTTTTCGTATAAAGATAATTGAATGGCCTGTCACATGGGAAGTTATATGACATTTGAGCAGTTTAAGCTGTAATCCGTGGATCTTTTTTTAGTTTTTGACTATATCATCTGTATGATTGTACCAAATCAAGCAGATTTTTTAAACACATAAACATTGCATTAAAAGTAAAATAATCAATCATTCTTCATTAGTTTATTCATAGCAAATTACGTCCAGAAAACTGAATGCTCTCAAACTTACGCATATAAATTAAAAGCATTGGATTTTTCCTTCACATTTAATTGCTACATCACATTACTAGAATAAGTAACAAAAAGATTAGTAAAGATTTTAATAAAAAACTGATTGCATATATATATATATATAATTCAATTGGCTCATGACACTATTAAATATAGAGCACATAATTAATTAAATTTTTGTAAATGATGATACAGAACTCATTAAATTATTCGTTTAATCACTACAGAAGATAATTAAAAAATAAATATTTCAAGAATAATTTTATTCATCACCCACCTTAAAAATGTAAATATGACTCCTAACATTATTATAATTTAGACCAATCTGTTATAAAGCATAAATATATTACCTAGATATTTTCTATTTACATCACACTAAAATGCAGATTAATGCTATCCAAGATCAAATTAAATAATTTTTTTTCATTAAAACATAAATCTGCCTTAAGCAATATCCTTGAAATATATATGACTTAAAAAGAAATTTTGATTTTTGCATATTTTTATTATACAGTGATTGAATGAATAATTTAACAGATATTCATATATACATAAAACACTGGGGAAATTGTATTGAATACCACAGTGCATTTAAATTAGGAATTCATCTCTCTGACAACATTTTATATATATGTATGTTTCAAAACAAATTTAATCTCATCAATCATGGAAAAATTGTACTTAATGTAGTGGTCATAGCTAATAAAATTTAATCAATGCAGGAGTTTTCACCTGATGTGCAGTTCAGTAGTCCACGTAATGCTTTACTTCATTTGATTTAAGAAGCTTTATTATTTTATGATATAACCAAATGTGGCATATTAGAATAAATTAATAAGAAAGTTTCATGTAAAAGTAATCAATTATTGATATGAGCTTAGTCTTATATTACTGAGTTATATCCTGTCTTCAGGTAGAAAACTTAATACACACATGCATATATACATATATGTGTATATATCAAAGATATTCCCTATATGATTTAGTGCAATGGTTGTTTCTGGATCTCACTCACTCATTACTTCTGATATTTAAAAATTTATATGAACTTCTGAGGAATAAGTTGAGTGATTTTTTTTTTTTGGAAGATTTTATCGAAGCTTGTAAAAACTCATCTATAGATGAACTACTCACATAGTAATTCCTAATTAACAAGAATTATCTCGATTCATGTATTGAAAACCACAACAGTTTAAATGCTTGTGCTTTAAACATATAGCACTCATATGCAATATTAAAAAATATATAATATAATTTAAAGTTAATAAACTGAGTCATTTTTTATGAAGACAATGAATATCATTTTAGGATTTGATAGATTAAGCTGCCTCCCCTAGGACATTGTTGCCTACTAATTTTTGTACTCTTAAAGCAATTCAAATTCAGTTTGTATAATCTAGAAAATTAACAATCAAATTCACCAAAATCCAGCTTCAGAAAGTTTCTATGCACTAATATGAAAATATTACATCAAATTATTGGACAATAAAAAATTAAATTACAATACAAATACTTCTATTTTATCTTAATCAGACCAATATTTTTTCATATTGATGAAATAGGTCCCGATATGCCAGACAATACTTTAATCTGAAATAAACAATTTTCTTCAAATATCTTTCTAATGACTATAAGATAAAAACAAATCTTGAACAAAAAATGTAAAAAATATTGGATAATATAAAACTCAATACGACCTTAAAATAAGACTTGTTGGCTTCCACTTTAAGCCAATATTTATTTTAAAAATAACTTTAATTATACCAATGTTAATATAAAAAAGGGATATATTCTTTACTCCCTTATTAACTATCCAATCTTTATAAATAAATGTATTTTTAAATTACCATCTTAAAAATTTACCATTACTTCCATAAACAATTAGAAAAAGACATTAAAAATACAAGTTTCTCTCATAATATATATTTAGATTAAACCAATTTCATTCATTCAAGTAGTTTTGGCTTTTTATATACTGAAAGCAAATTGATATCAATTTAAATTATCAATCTCACTTTTAAAGGATTCAAATGATCAAATACTAAACATAATTGTACTATTATGAATAATCCATACAATTATTTTTAGAACATTGGACAATGTAGAAAGCCAGAACCACTTGAATGAGACTGATTAGTTGAAATATACATCAAGGATTCAATTTGTAATTTTTAAATGTTTTTGGTAATAGTTTATGAAAGAAAAAGTACATTTATAAGATAGTGATTTGCTTCAGTAAAAAGAAAGTAAATATAATAACATTCACAGATATAAGATTTGTGAATATTTAAAGAGTATGTTTTTGAATAATGAATGGTACAATTATTTTAATATCTAAACATACAAATGCTTTAAAAGTGAAGCAAATAATTTAAATTGATATAATTTATTTAAATATATATAAGAAAAAGAAATTCTGTTCAGTAATCAAATAATTCTGTTTTAAGTTTTATAAAAGGTTCCCATTCTCAGATACAAAATAATGCATAGTATGTCCCAAAAATTTATTTAATTTCGTCTTTTAACTGTGAAGAGATTTTCTATAATAAAAAATAAATGTTAAAATATTGGGTGATGTAGAAAGCCAAGACCACATGAAAGTAATTAATTAGTTAAAATACCTATTGAAAATGTGATTTGCATTTTATAACATCTTGTTTGCGAAAGTGAAGATGAGTTCATGAAATTATAATTTGAATACATTTTTTTTTTTTAAATAATCGTTAAAGGCTAACTGTTGGATATACATTGCACACCATTCCTTTCTTAAAACTTTCATATATATAACAATTTTGTATTAAGAGTTAATGGTGATGATAATAATAAAAATGATAATAAAATTATAAAATTAGTGATATAAAGTAAAGTTAATAAAAAAGTTATTTGTAATTGGTTTTGTAAATAAAGCACATTAATATTTAGTAAATATTTACATATAATTTATCTTTCTTTTTTAAATTAATGTTTATATAATACATACAAAAATAAATTTTAAACCAAGTTCTTTAGTTCTTATGTAATTTGCAAACTTCATTTATTATATTTATTATTAAGTAATACCATTTTTAAAGAGCTTGAATTGATTTTTATATTTTAAAGAGTTCAAACCAGTTCATAATAGATATTACACTATTTAAGACATACCTTTACAAACTTTCCTCAGAATATAACGATTCTTTAAATACATCTGAACTTTATTAAGTTTTTTTTATTTTCAAATGCTTTTTCAAACTTGAAATCAAAATATGGTATTAGATGAACATTATAAAAATATCAAACTTTACATTCTTAACAATATTGCCTGTAAATTTCACTTTAGGTAAGTTAATATGAATTGAGATGTCTAAAAAGATAAAGATGATTTGAATACTTTAATAGATGATCTATTGTGTAGTTGATATATATATAAATGGATGAATGGTTAAACTTATTTCTTACATTTTCTCCATATTTTGCTTGCAATTCATTAACAGTCATTTTATTATACATCCGGGTCTGATTTCTTCTTTCTTCAGGTGGACTTGTTATCTACAAAATAGATTATTTAATAGAAATATTCACACATTATACACAAACACACATTTGCATATGTACATTTGTATAAGATCAGTATCAGACTATTTTAAACCTTAGGAAAGGCCAACTATTTGTACCCCTCTTCTCCCAAAAAAAACAACAAAAAACATGCCAATTTCAATTTTTAAAAACAGAAAAAATATAGAAAATACAAAATTGATAATCATTTACAAAAACAACTGCCTTGTATAAGACTGTGATTTTAAAATGTTAATACTGTGTCATTCACTGAATTTGGTGCCTTAATTTGCTTAATGGTAGTGCCAGACTTGTATATATACATATATTACACAAATTTACTTTAAAAGTGAATATTTTGGTTAGAAAGTACTATTCACAAAATTTTATTTAATTTTAAATATAGTTTTTACATTTAATAAAGTTCAAATATATCAATATTATTATTTAATATGCTTATAACTTTCAATTTCACTTTATTTATTTTAATCATAATAAAACATGATTTGATGAATTCTGTAAAATTGCAAAGATACTTTCATTAAACAATCTTCCTAATGGTCTTTATCATTATATACCCCCCCCCCCCCCACACACATGTATATAATTAAAATTACCCCAAATCCAAAATTCACCCAGATCAGCAAAAAATAATATTAAAACACAACCAAAGGTTTCACTGCTACAAGCAGACTTCTCAAGTGTAAAGAACTACAAAAACTACACAATATTTAAACATTACCCACAAATCCATTTACTTCCCATCCACCCTTAATATTAAAAGAACTCTTAAATAAGTTAATTGCTTCAGAATAATGAATTTTCGATAATAAAGATTCTTTAATTCTTCTTTTGATTTCATTTCTCTTAAAGAAAACAACTTTAGTTCCATCAAAATTAATAGTGTGATCTGTACCTTTTTCATGGACATACAAAGCAGAACTAAGATATCTATTTCTAACTCTACTTTTATGAACCTTTATTCTTTCATTTAAAGTCAAACTACTCTGACCTATGTAGATCTTCTTACAAAAAAAAAAAACAAGAGATAAAATATACTACACCAGGAATAATCCTCCTATCAAAAATTTCCTTTGTATTATTCCTGGTATAGTATATTTATCCCTTGTTTTTTTGTAAGAAGATCTACATAGGTCAGAGTAGTTTGAGTTTAAATAAAAGAATAAAGGTTCATAAAAGTAGAGTTAGAAATAGAGACCTTAGTTCTGCTTTGTATGTCCATGAAAAAGATACAGGCCACACTATTGATTTTGATGAAGCTAAGGTTGTCTTCTTTGAGAGAAATGAAATCAAAAGAAGAATTAAAGAATCTTTATTATTGGAAATTTATTATTCTGAAGCAATTAACTTATTTAAGAGTTCTTTTAATATTAAGGGTGGGTGGGAAGTAAATGGATTTGTGGCTAATGTTTAATATTATATATATTGTGTAGTTTTTGTAGTTCTTTACACTTGAGAAGTCTGCTTGTGATTTGGGGTGATTTTAATTATATATTGACTAGTTTAGCTTTATGCTTGTAATATATATATATATATATATATATATAATCTGTTAAACAACATGTCTTCTTAAAACAATAAAACCATAATTGTCAGACACCCAATCTCTGTGGTGGCTGATGCTTTGACACATAAAAAAATTGCAATCTTTAGTATCTATATAAATATGTGGAATTAATAATAGAGGTGGTATTCCACTTCTATTGCTAAAAAAAGGTTGCCTTGACAACAGTTTAAAATTATTGATTGTTATCTATATTGGGGTTGACTAAGTATTGACTGGTTTCTAATGATTACTTATAAACCCATTTAGCCTTGAACATTAGTTACACTTATTATTTAAGTAATACTTAGGCTGCAATTTAAAAGTCATTTTATGAATAGTTGTACATACTATGATATATATTCATCTATAGCTATATGTCCAAGAATATTTTGCTAATATTAAACTTCAAAAAGTAAGGAATCCTCTTAGATTGATGATAGATTTTGGTGGATCATTTATGTATAAAATAGCTAAATATATTGGTAAATTGTTACAAGATATGTTGGGTTTTGGAAGATATACCATTGCTTCTTCTTATGAATTTGTTGATAGAATTAAAAATATAAAAATAAATGATAATGATTTGTTGGCTTTATTAGATGTAACAGAATTATATGGATCAATTGATCATCTTGAATCTATAAGTTTAATTGAAATTGTACTAATTGATGTCTGTAAATAAACATTTGATAGATTTTGTTATTGAATCACTAAAATTTATAAGTGATAATATTATAGCAACATACAATAATAAATTTTATAAAATGGGTAAATGATGGCCAATGGGATTACCTATGGTTGCACAAATTTTTAATTTTACATTATCAGAATATGAAGATATTATATTTAATTCTTATAATTTTGAAAGTATTAAAATTTAAACTAGATACATTGATGATGTTTTTGTTTGTGGTCCTCAAGACATTATTGATGTTCTCTTATATAAATGGAATAATTTAAAATGGGCTATTGAGAATGAACAAAATGGAAAAATAAAATTTTTGGATTTACAAATATATATAGATGCTACTGATTTAAATTATAAATTAATTTTTAAATCTATTGGAGAAAGAGGATATATTCATTTTAAATCACGTGTTCCAATGATACATAAAATGTCAAGTCTGAAATCATTTTTGCATCACAATGATAAATTATGTAAATATAGGAGTGATTAAATTTTAAATATTGAACTCTCTGCTAATGAACTTTTAAAGGTTGGTTATGATAAAAACCAAATTTTATATACAGTAAATTCATTTAATAATAAGAAGAGGGGTTGCAATGTTACCTTAGATAATACAAAATGGATATCTATGCCATTTGTAAATAACATGCAATCTAAATTAATTAAGAATATATTTAAAGAAAAGTATAATATTTCATTTTGTGTTCTTCGAATGTTAATCGATTGATTAATAATTCTAAGAGTATAATTCCTAAAATGCAAAGAAGTAATATAATTTATCAGATTTTATGTGGATGTAATAAATTATATATCAGTGAATCGAGATGTTCTGTGGAAAAAGATTAAAAGAGCATCAATTATTATATAATCAGATTAAAAAAATGTAAATAGTCAATTTAATACAGCTTCAGTATTCTTTGATTATAGGTTTACATTTAATATTAATGAAATAAAAATATTAATGGAAGAAAGGAATCATAAAAAGAGGAAAATTAAAGAGGCAATTTTAATAGATAAATATAAAGATAATGTTATTAATAGTCAATTTACAAATACAGCTATACACAGCTTATGGAAATTTATGTAACATTAAAATATGAAAATCATTTAAAGCTGACGAGAATTACTAAGTAATTGAAAGCGCTTCTAAAGAATTTAAAATATAATATTTTTTACCATTAAATTTGTTTATTTATATACAATATTTTTTTATAATGGTTATTATACTTTTACATTTAATATTGTAACCTCTGCCTTCTTCACTTATTCACTTTATTAGATTTATAAATGCCTGAACTCTAATTGGCTTATTTCAAACCTTAGTTAATGCTCCATTTACCCCTAGTTCCATTTTATTAAACATTTCTATTAATCTTCCAGATTGATATAAAAAAAAAAATCCTTGAATAAGAAAACTGCCAACTTGATTCTATTTTGGAACCAATTTTGCAATAACTGTATATTTAAAACAGGAATAAAGTAATTCTAATGTTACTGGATTACTTCTCATCTCAGGTATATGCCAATATATATCAACAAAAATATAAACACTCTACAAGATATGAGACTTAAGTAATCAAGATTCCATGATTGGACATCGATTTAAACCCTTGGCAGCTGTGGCTTCTATGTATATATCAAGCCATCCATGTTAGTCACCACTTAAAATAGAATGTATAATATATAATCACCCATAAAGAACAAAATACACATGTAAACAAAGATGAATCAATCACCAATCATTGTGCAGCCATTTATCCATAAATATATCGAGCATTTGACCCATAAATGTCGTGCCATTCATGTTGGGCAAGCCCCTTAACCCACCCTGTAACCTCTGTCTTCTTCACTTATTCACTTTATTAGATTTATAAATGCCCAGGCACCAATTCTATACAAGACAGAATAAAATTTATAATTGTAAATTGCTTTTAAACTTATTTAAAAAATTCTTATATTGTAATTATTCTATGGCTTAGCTCAGTTGAGGTTATAGGATATGGTCTTCATATAGGATGCGAATAAGAGTAATAAAACATTTATAGATAACAATTCTGTAACACTAATTTAATCATATGCCACACATTTATTCAATTACAAAACTATTGTAAAATTATCAATTATCATATTTAGTATAGGATAGATAATGATGAGGGTCGGGTACCTTTTATATCCACATCACCATCTATTCTAAGCAAAGTAAAATATATTATTGGCATTGTAATACTGAGATTTATCAACTCCAGACAAATTAAATAAAACTTGACATATACTGGCAAATTTAAATATTCTAGGGCTATGCTATGTTAACCATATATGTGTGTGTGTGGAAATGGAGAATCGAACGTATATAATCAAGCAATTCATATGGGCTATTAATTCAATAAAACATTTATTAAAAATAAAAGACAAAATAAATAATAAATAAACAAAAAAAATATTATTTTATGCACCTTTCTAACCAATTACATTTCTTCTACAGTAAAACCAAAATTGACTAATATTTAATATATGAATCATATATTTTCGAATATGTGTGCTTTTATAATATCATAAATATAATGTATTTTTAAAACATACTTTTTATTAGCTTATTTATAGAACTTGGATGATGCCATAAATCAATCATCTTTTATACATATTATAAAAATTTATACAACACTTATCTGTTATAATCAGTGTATATCATCTAACATTAACTATACAAAAATAAAGAAAGGCAGGGGAAAACAATAACCAAACACTTACACCTATATACGTGAGGGTTAAATAATATCTCCAAACTCAATCTAAATAATCTAATCATCCCTTGACCATTTCTACCTCCAACTACACCCAATACACTTCCTACATAAACAAACTTATAACAGACAAGGTTTTAATTCTTTATTTTTTTAAATAAACTTCATTAACGAAATTAAAGCATAATAAATACAATTTTAAAAAAAATAATAATAATTTATAGCATCACGCACACATCCGAATATCTATAATCACCTATAATATAATTTCTAGATCATACAAAATAATAGATTATCATATTATAATAATATGAAGTTACATTGTTTTGTTTTTTTAAAAGAAAACAACAAAAAAAAATTGGTTGTACATCTGTTGTAATCAATAACGAAAAATACTTATCAATATCCCATCATTACATGTTAAGTTTTTTTTTTAAAAAATTTGAAAGTTGAAAGAAACATACATATCAATTTCAAAGACAACAGTAAATTATAACATAAAAAAAAAATGTCTATCCGATTGTTAAAGCATAATTTGTTAAGAATGACAATAGTTTTTTTTTATCCTAGAATTCCGTTATAGGCGTGATAAATGACATTTGCATGCATTGGAATTATTTTATTATACATGCGCGAATAGTAAAGTTATACAGTATAAAATTATCCTCTTGATATAAGATTAAATAAATAAACTCTTTCATTTTAAATTTTATTTTGCAGAATATTGATAGAAAATTCTTAAAATTGAAAATCAAGCATTTAATAAGAAAATTTTAGCTAGCTTTATTTTAAACAATTTTGTCATTCTGATATTATTTACTTTTGGTAATACTTTAAAATAAATCATAATTACTTAGCTTAAATATCATCCAGGCATTTTAAAGGTAGTGAATATGGATCATCATTTGTCAGAAATTTGGAGCTGGCTTCCCTCTGGGGGTGGGGGTTATCTCCTCATTTTTATATTATTCCAGTAGTATAATAGAAAATTCTCCACAGGTATATTATTAGAATCCTCGAGATGTTTTTTTTTATTTGTTCTAATACTCTTAGAGAGTTATTGATTCTTTTAAGCTTTTTTTTTTTACATCTTCTTCCTTGGAATTTTTTTTTATACTTTCCTTCAAGTTTTAAACTTTTCTCTCTCTTCACTCACACCCTTTGTGTTTCTTTTTATTACAATCAACTTTGGAAGTGTGCCAGAATTTACTTATAAAATTTTAACAATACAATATTTGAATGGAATAAACATAACAATAAAAAAATATTAAATATTAATTTATAAATGTTATTCACTAATATACAAATAATCTTTATCATTTTTAAACATAAGATTATGAACAATACATAATTAGTAAATAATAAATAAAATATAGAAAAGAAAATTCTAATTAATAATATATCTATGTATCTGCTTATTATGACATGTAAATTTTTCTACTACATACAAACATCCCTGATGTTGTTCATCCTCCTTTTCTACTACCAAACATATATAATCCAAAACTCTACCAATCAGTACACCCAATTAAAGTTTTAATTTTTTTAAATCCTAATTTTAACTAGCAAATTACATCACAATTCATTTTTCTCAGATAATTATCTTTAGCCATTGTTAGCACAAATGTGAACTTCCCACATTTCTTCCTGGTGCCAACCTGGAAGGTCACAATCCTTCCCCCTTATGAAAGAAAAATGAATTGGATAAACAACAATCAATATTAATAGCACATCAAATTTTACATTAAGATCATTCCACAATTAGAAAATTATGTTTGTTGAATAAACATAAAACAATAAAAACATTTAATGCTTTTACAAACACTTGTTTCTATTATATTTTAGCAACATTAAATAAGCAAGAAAAAAAAAAATAACTAAATTCTATATTGAACAATATGTATAACTTTTATTAATCATGTCTTGCAGGATACGGAATCAAACTGCGAGCATTTTAAGTAACTTTAAACCTTGCTCAATTATTCATTATTTCCTTTCTTCTGACAAGTTTATCTCTAAGAGACATTATCTCAACCTTCTTTAGTCTAGTTTTTACCTTTCTATGCTCGATCCTTTTATTTCTGGATGTCTCTAAACCCATAACATTGATCAACTTTCTGTTTACTTTCTTTAGTTTGACTTTAGCTTTTCCAATTTCTTTTTCTTCATCAACAATCTTTCTACCAAGATTTAAATTAACTATCTTTTCATTTATTAATTTAAATTTGACTTTTGCTTTCCCAATATCTCTTATATAATCTACACCTTTATTAAGATAACTTATCTTAACCTTCTCTCTACTCATCTCTTTGAATTTTACTTTAATTTTCTTCATATGTTTATTGTGATTAATTACCTCTCTCATAAAATCTACTTTGGTTTTCATCTTACTTTTACATTTAAGCTTTACTTTGGCTTTGCCTAAATCTCTATTCTGATTAGTAACTTTTCCAAGAAAATTTACACCAAACTTTTCTGTATTCTTAATTTTACATTTTATTTTCACTTTACCGACTTCTCTAGCATGACTAACACTTTCTATTAAATATTTCATACTACATATTATATGTTTAGTATCTCCATAAAATATTTTTTTAAAAACATTCACCTTCACCTTATGTTCTAAATAATCAAGAACACATTTTGGAATTATATTTTCATTTTTATTTTTAAATTTATTACCTGTAATATCAGTAATCTTTAACAATTCATTTCCCAAAATTTCTAGATATTTCATGTCTAAGGAAATTATTTCTGTCTTCATTGATTTACTAATTTCTTTCTTTTTATCAAGATTCTTTTTGAAATCTTTAAGCATGTCTATACCTACATCCTTATCTAATTCTGAATTTTGATTAACCATTTCTCTAAGTTCTTTGTATACATTTATTTCATCACTGGCTAAACTAACATTCTTATTAATCTGCATAACTTGGTCATTAATATTCTCTTGCATTTCTAGCTTCATTTTGGGTATTTCTAACCTTGCTTCTAGCTTTGTTTCTAGTTTCACTTCTAATTTTATCTCTGACATTTCTGACTTTATTTCAACCATCCTCTCCTCTGATTTCTTTTGACTCAATTTTATTTCTATTGCTATCTCTGATTCCTGACTTTTTACTTTCTTCTCCACAACTTGCATCTGCCTAACTATACTAGCATTTATTTCTACCATTTCTGACTTTATTCCTAACATTTCCAATTTTATTTCAGCTATACTTCCCTCTGACTTATCTTGACCTGACTTTAGTTCTGCAAACATCTCTTCTGACCTTTTTCTATCTTCAACTCATCCAGACTTTAGTTCCCTTAATTCTGATTTCAATTTTGCTTGTCCTGACTTTAGTTCTCCTCTTAATTCTGATTTCAATTCTGCTTGTCCTGACTTTAGTTCTTCTCTTAATTCTGATTTCAATTCTGCTTGTCCTGACTTTAGTTCTCCTCTTAATTCTGATTTCAATTCTACTAAACCTAACTCTAATTTTGCAAAAAATGATTTGTCCCACATCGGCATATCATCATCCATGGTTTTACAAATATTATCTCTCATCTTACTAGATTCTCCATAGGACATATCTATAGCTTCATTTCCTGATTCAAGGTCAGGGGACATCGCAACAATGTCTGGAGATGGTGTCTCTTGAGACCCACCCAAACTATCGTATAAGCTAAACTCTTCCATTTTATAATCTCTTAAAAATTTATTAATACTACTTAAGAAAATAAGGTTTACCAGCTCCAACCTCCACCAAATCAACAATTCAAATTCACCATCATTACCTAAAATGACATAAAATTTCCACAATTTTATTTTCCCATATAATGTTCGATTTTCCACACACACATAGATAAGAAGACATTAAGTTTTAACTAGATCACATTAATCTAAACATAGCTGAAATTATTAATTAAATTTTACATGATCCACTATAGTTATATTACAAACTACACCAATTCAAATAACTGATAAAAGACCAAAATAATTTAAACATATTCATTTATCTTTATGCTGTATTGGGTGCATCCAAATATTATAACCAGCATTTATAACCCCCAAAAAAAAAAGAATTTTATAACCAAAATAAAATTAATGATGACATGCATTTACTATGACAACTGATATACAATTTTTACTTAAATATGGTAAATGCCAACCTTTGCATAAGAATATAGAAAATAGCCTTTTAAGAATGAGCTATATATTCAAGTTATATATTCATCCATTCTTCTAAAGATCCAACAGATACTGACAGCCAAAAGAATTATTAGCAGTTCACAATTTTGAAATAGATAAAAGAATTCCATCACTGCTCTTAAAACAGACAATGCTCCATGAACACTCTGATGATCATCCCACTTTAGTCACTCTAAGCTACCACAACCCATAATATTTTACTACAAACACTATCACAATGCCCTGCTTACATCCAAGTCTTAGGGGCTATTTATAAAATATTGTCTTGCTCATCTTTGGGAGTCTTAGAGACAAATATTACATATATATTAGAAAGAACTATGCCTTGCTCTCTCTCTGGAGTCTTAGAGGCAAAATCATGGCAGGACTACTGTTAACTGCTTCATGATAACTAACAACTGATATCATAATTTGGGTTGGAGCAGTGAATGAGAACAATCAGTCACCAGTGACATGAATACACCATATACTTAAGACAATAACAGAAATTCTCCATCCATCACCAAAACTTGCAATACAACCAACAAAACTCCAACAATCAAGTATGCTATTTAACCTTCAAAATTATAGACTTTCTATAACAGAAATGTTCTGAATATGAACAACATTATTACTTTATAATTTAACATCATCAATAATTCTATGCTTATCTGGCATCAATGCTATATTTCATTGCCAAGCAAAAATATATATATATATATATATATAAATAAAATGTTATCAACTTTAACATTTACTATATGTTACGATATTTATATAGCTCTATAATTGAAACTAAGCTGTTTCATGGCTGTATTTATTTATTTCATCTAAAAAAATGTTTTTTTAAACTATACATCTGACATTAATATATCTACTACACATTTTTCAGGTATTGGCTTATTTCGAACTCTAATTGGCTTATTTCAAACCTTAGTTAATGCTCCATTTACCCCTAGTTCCATTTTATCAAACATTTCTATTAATCTTCCAGATTGATATAAAAAAAAATCCTTGAATAAGAAAACTGCCAACTTGATTCTATTTTGGAACCAATTTTGCAATAACTGTATATTTAAAACAGGAATAAAGTAATTCTAATGGCACTGGATTACTTCTCATCTCAGGTATATGCCAATATATATCAACAAAAATATAAACACTCTACAAGATATGAGACTTAAGTAATCAAGATCCCATGATTGGACATCCATTTAAACCCTTGGCAGCTGTGGCCTCTATGTATATATCAAGCCATCCATGTTAGTCACCACTTAAAATAGAATGTATAATATATAATCACCCATAAAGAACAAAATACACATGTAAACAAAGATGAATCAATCACCAATCATTGTGCAGCCATTTATCCATAAATATATCGAGCATTTAACCCATAAATGTCATGCCCCACGTTGGGCAAGCCACTTAACCCACCCTGTAACCTCTGTCTTCTTCACTTATTCACTTTATTAGATTTATAAATGCCCAGGCACCAATTCTATACAAGATAGAATAAAATTTATAATTGTAAATTGCTTTTAAACTTATTTAAAAGATTCTTATATTGTAATTATTCTATGGCTTAGCTCAGTTGAGGTTATAGGATATGGTCTTCATATAGGATGCAAATAAGAGTAATAAAACATTTATGGATAACAATTCTGTAACACTAATTTAATCATATGCCACACATTTATTCAATTACAAAACTATTGTAAAATTATCAATTATCATATTTAATATAGGATAGATAATGATGAGGGTCGGGTACCTTTTATATCCACATCACCATCTATTCTAAGCAAAGTAAAATATATTATTGGCATTGTAATACTGAGATTTATCAACTCCAGACAAATTAAATAAAACTTGACATATACTGGCAAATTTAAATATTCTAGGGCTATGCTATGTTAACCATATATATGTGTGTGTGGAAATGGAGAATCAAACGTATATAATCAAGCAATTCATATGGGCTATTAATTCAATAAAACATTTATTAAAAATAAAAGACAAAATAAATAATAAATAAACAAAAAAATATTATTTTATGCACCTTTCTAACCAATTACATTTCTTCTACAGTAAAACCAAAATTGACTAATATTTAATATATGAATCATATATTTTCGAATATGTGTGCTTTTATAATATCATAAATATAATGTATTTTTAAAACATACTTTTTATTAGCTTATTTATAGAACTTGGATGATGCCATAAATCAATCATCTTTTATACATATTATAAAAATTTATACAACACTTATCTGTTATAATCAGTGTATATCATCTAACATTAACTATACAAAAATAAAGAAAGGCAGGGGAAAACAATAGCCAAACACTTACACCTATATACGTGAGGGTTAAATAATATCTCCAAACTCAATCTAAATAATCTAATCATCCCTTGACCATTTCTACCTCCAACTACACCCAATACACTTCCTACATAAACAAACTTATAACAGACAAGGTTTTAATTCTTTATTTTTTTAAATAAACTTCATTAACGAAATTAAAGCATAATAAATACAATTTAAAAAAAAAATAATAATTTATAGCATCACGCACACATCCGAATATCTATAATCACCTATAATATAATTTCTAGATCATACAAAATAATAGATTATCATATTATAATAATATGAAGTTACATTGTTTTGTTTTTTTAAAAGAAAAACACAAAAAAAAATTGGTTGTACATCTGTTGTAATCAATAACGAAAAATACTTATCAATATCCCATCATTACATGTTAAGTTTTTTTAAAAAATTTGAAAGTTGAAAGAAACATACATATCAATTTCAAAGACAACAGTAAATTATAACATAAAAAAAAATGTCTATCCGATTGTTAAAGCATAATTTGTTAAGAATGACAATAGTCTTTTTTTTTATCCTAGAATTCCGTTATAGGCGTGATAAATGACATTTGCATGCATTGGAATTATTTTATTATATATGCGCGAATAGCAAAGTTATACAGTATAAAATTATCCTCTTGATATAAGATTAAATAAATAAACTCTTTCATTTTAAATTTTATTTTGCAGAATATTGATAGAAAATTCTTAAAATTGAAAATCAAGCATTTAATAAGAAAATTTTAGCTAGCTTTATTTTAAACAATTTTGTCATTCTGATATTATTTACTTTTGGTAATACTTTAAAATAAATCATAATTACTTAGCTTAAATATCATCCAGGCATTTTAAAGGTAGTGAATATGGATCATCATTTGTCAGAAATTTGGAGCTGGCTTCCCTCTGGGGTGGGGGTTATCTCCTCATTTTTATATTATTCCAGTAGTATAATAGAAAATTTTTCACAGGTATATTATTAGAATCCTCGAGATGTTTTTTTTTTTTTATTTGTTCTAATACTCTTAGAGAGTTATTGATTCTTTTAAGCTTTTTTTTTTTTACATCTTCTTCCTTGGAATTTTTTTTTTACTTTCCTTCAAGTTTTAAACTTTTCTCTCTCTTCACTCACACCCTTTGTGTTTCTTTTTATTACAATCAACTTTGGAAGTGTGCCAGAATTTTTACTTATAAAATTTTAACAATACAATATTTGAATGGAATAAACATAACAATAAAAAAATATTAAATATTAATTTATAAATGTTATTCACTAATATACAAATAATCTTTATCATTTTTAAACATAAGATTATGAACAATACACAATTAGTAAATAATAAATAAAATATAGGAAAGAAAATTCTAATTAATAATATATCTATGTTTCTGCTCATTATGACATGTAAATTTTCTCACTACATACAAACATCTCTGATGTTGTTCATCCTCCTTTTCTACTATCAAACATATATAATCCAAAACTCTACCAATCAGTACATCCAATTAAAGTTTTAATTTTTTTTTAACTCCTAATTTTAACTAGCAAATTACATCTCAATTCATTTTTCTAAGATAATTATCTTTAACCATTGTTAACACAATAGTGAACTTCCCACATTTCTTCCTGGTGCCAACCTGGAAGGTCACAATATATATATATATTGTAACCTTATATTTTAGTATAAAATATAAAGATTGTTGTAACTGATATAAAAATTTCTCTGTCTTTTTTTTTGGTGATTTGATTGGCTTGGTTTGCATTTTGAACAGACTATTACTTCCATTCAAGACAATTTATTGGTGAGAATAAGTAATATTTTGTCTTACTTATTGCCTGTGTTATTTTAATGTATTTAAAATTGCTTCTTTCCATCCACTGATTTGAATCAAAATATGTTTAACTTTTAAGAAATTGACAACACATATTAAATTTAGTAAAATGTGATTGAAAATAATAATAATTCTTATTTATTTAAAGTAGTCTTGGAAATTATTTTCATTTAATTCAAAAACCATTTGTTTGAATTATTAAATAAAAATATAGTAATTATGTATGCGTTTCAATGTGAAAAAAAGGGCACGATTAAAGAGATCATCTGAGATAGTAGCATGGCTGTTTTAAGGAGAAAAAAAGAAAATGATGTAAGAATAAAATGTATGCAAAATATAATAAGCTTATTTTTTAAAAATAGTTAATAAGTAAACGGACTTACCAAAAAGTTTTCTACAAATGTAAACATAAAATGGTGGTATTTAATAATAGAATGAAGTGCTAAATTTAAAAATCTGTTCAGGTTGCCTAGCCAAGTGGATCAAAACGCTAATAATTTTTTCAATATTTACATTTAAAAATATGTCGAAACTCTCAAAGTTAAAAGCAGAATTAATTGCACAAGTTCGGTATGTTTGGAATATTTTATTATTCTACAATTTGGCAACACTAAATAAATGTTTTAATTACAGAAGTTTTTTAGATATGAAAACTTTCTTTTTAAAAAAGAAGAGAAGAGGTTTAAAATCAAAGTTAAATGTTAAAGTTATTAACATGGTTTAATATTTCTGTTTATAATTTAAAATAATATAGCATTGATTAATTTATTTAACTATATACTGCCAGTAATGTATTTTCTATTTAATTTGTTTACTATTTGAATAATGGAAACAGTCTTCAAATAATTAACTAAAACTACTTTCTGATTTTTATCGTCAATTTGGAATTATTAAGTTATTTGCTCTAGTTATTATTCCTAAATTTAAATGTGGATAAATAAATATTAGCCTGGATGTTATAAACTTGGAACAGTTTTATATAGAAATGTAGAATTTAATAACTTATGAAGAACATTTTCATTTAAACTCTGCATGTGATGTTTTTGGAATTGTTTTATATTCATGGAACCACGTAAAATCATTAATTTAAAAGTACTTATAATAACTAAGACAAATAGATATAATTATATTTATGGAATTCAACTATAATTATAATTATTACTTTGTGTATTTATTGTTCAAGACATTTTTTTTTCTTAAAAGAGCCACACTACTATCTCAGACGATCTCTTTAATCGCGCCCTTTTTTCCACATTGAAACGCATACGTAATTACTATATTTTTATTTAATAATTAAAAATCAGTTAAACAAATGGTTTTTGAATTAAATGAAAATAATTTCTAAGACTACTTTAAATAAATAAGAATTATTATTATTTTCAATCACATTTTACTAAATTTAATATGTGTTGTCAATTTCTTAAAAGTTAAACATATTTTGATTCAAATCAGTGGATGGAAAAAAGCAATTTTAAATACATTAAAATAACATAGGCAATAAGTAAGACAAAATATTACTTATTCTCACCAATAAATTGTCTTGAATGAAAGTAATAGTCTGTTCAAAACGCAAGACAGAGAAATACTTATATCAGTTACAACAATCTTTATATTTTATACTAAAATATAAGGTTACAATATATAATATTTGAAATGCCATATATATGTTATTTTAGCCACACTCCTTTTCTAAATAAAAAACATGCTTGAATTTTCGCAACTCAGTGAAAAGAAACTTTACCTCAATGTGCACTCCAATGATGTTATATATATTAAAATAACTAATTTAAATAAGGAATGTGAACTAAGTAAGCAAAGATTTTACAATAGTCAGTTTTGCACACCAAATTCAAATATAAAAAATGGAAACAATGCATAATCAACTAGCATTATGCATTGTTTCTATTTTTTATATTTGAATTTGGGGAGCAAAAATTACTATTTTATAGTCTTTCTAAGTATATTTAAAATTAAAGACGTCTGTTTATTTATAATGTAAGATCTTTGTGTATTCAGTTTCACAATCTTTATTTAAATTTGCTTGAATTTTAACATATATAACATCATTGTAGTACCCATTGAAGATAAGTTCCTTTTCAATGAGCTACAACATTTTAACTTTTTTTTTTACTTAAAGGAGGAGTGTGGCTGAAATAATATAGTTATGGGGTTTTTTAATTATTATATATATATATATTTCAGCTAGTGTTATGCATTATATATATATATATATATATATATATATATATATATATATATATATATTGTAACAGATGAGAATAAAGGGTAAGTAGGGAAGATGGCAAATCATCCCCATCCTCATTGAGCAATCAAACACAATGAGCAAATATAAAAAGGACATAGAAATACATATGAAAATAAAATACATATTAAGCTTTAATATCACCAGCTTATAATATATAAATAATCAAATCAACAAACAATAGTTATCTCTTATGATTAGATATAAAAGAGGTACCTTATAAACAGGTTAATTATCTAGCCACTGCCAAATCCAGGGGATGATATGCAATAATTATTTGGATGCACATATTTTAGTGCTAAATTATTTATCATAAAACATAATTCTGGAATAATGATATATGCTAATCATCATCAATGCTCTGCCCATGCAGTACCGTTAGTGTACAGGCCAACTATAAATTAAATTTTATTTAACAAAAAATAAAATGTAGTGAATGAACTTTAAAGGTGATACTTTTGCACCATCCAAAAAACTATCTGGATGTGAAAACATAAATTTGTACATCTCTATAAAATTACTGCTCATAACTAGCTTGTGAAGCAAGGATGCTAGGAACCATGACTGTGAGAAAGAGAGGGAATAAATGTATACGTTAACTTTAAATAAGTACATCAGTGTTAGCCCTGCCCAGAAAATATTTGAATAGCCTCTAATATGTATAAAGTGGACTATTTTCACAACTACATCTTTTTCTCTCTCCAACTTTTATAATAATTCTACTTTAATCTATCAGAGGTAGACTAATTAAATTTTTGATCAAATATAGTAAGCTAATTCTTAAATCGATAATTTTGTTTGGTTCACGAATGAGATTATAAATATCCAAATGGCCCTTGGAAGAAAAAAGATTTCCCACCCCGATATATTCTTCTTAATTCACCAGCTATTGTTTAAATAGTAGAAGTTGTTAGAGATGTTGCAGAAATTGTTATAAAAAAATAGATCAAAAAGCTAAGTAATTAATTTTCTGATTTTTTTATAAGTCTTTACATCACTAAATAATCTCAACTATCACCATGATGGCTGGTTTGATTCAATAAGAACATCAGTATAATGCTAATATTAACAATAAGAAAATGCATCGCTATATATATATATTTTACTGAGTATATCTTTACTTTAACATATATATATATATATTCAATATATTGTGATACATATGTATATATGGGTTACATAGAACGATTTAAAAATAAAAGTTAGAAAGAAATAAACAAAATATTTTTTTGTAAAAAAAAAAAGAGACAGTTAATTTATTAGGTAAAAATTGAAATATATTTTTCTTTAAAGAAAATCAAAAGGCGGGATAAAACCTATTAAAATGTAGGATTTTTTGAAATTTAATATCAACACTTACCTGTTTTTTTTTAACTAAAAAGAAAACTTCTATGGATTATAAAATCAGAAGAAAATAAATTATAAATTCAACAATATAAAAGCAATTATAAAGTTACTTTTGGATGAAATATGTTATGTAAATAATAATTGAAACAGAAGGAATTTGATTTTATTAAAATTTAGACTTTCCCACTGATTAGATAATAAGTTTGATCAAATTGTAATTAAAAATTTAGAAGAATTTGGAAAACTAATTAATAACGTAGCTAGTCGAACAATGGGTTTTTTATTGTTTTATGCTTAATTCATATTCTGATTCTTCTGACAAATTTTGCTGTAAGAAATCCATAAAATTTTCTTGAGTTTTACTGCAGTCAAGTCAGTAGTGTATTGTTAATTATTCATTCTACTGCTGATTTTCTGGTAATCAATCAATAATGTATAGCAATATCTGTGGACTGCACTTCTGAGCTTAGGAGTGTTCATTCGTGTTTTACCAACCAGTTTCTTTGACATCTGATGCCTGGTATGTAGTAAAGATCTTTGTCTATCATTGCTAAAATCCATGCCTGTAAATATAGGTATTATTGAGGACAAGACTGAGATATGTGACAATTCAGATTAGAGGAGCAAACAGCTTCCAAAAGAAGTTAGGAATGCCACTAATAAACTCCATTTGCTTCAATGAAGAGAGCGGAGATCACTCCAGAAATGAAGCTACAACAAAAACCTAAATAAATATAAAATACCAAATTCAATGACTAGATAAACTTATTTTTTTGAAATATCAAATAAAAGCAATTGGGGTAACTTATTTTGGAAATGGAACAATCCTTAGCAAAGAAGGCCATAATTAATTTACTTCATTTTTATTTGACTATTATGTTAATGTTTTACTTTTGTGTGTGTGTAAATAAACATGTTATTTTTAATTTGTTAATTCGGCTTAGTTCTCTCTCTCTCTCCATACTTCACCATATAACATTTTAATTACCATATAATAGTATTAAGTAAATTTAGAGTTAATTATATATATGCACTATAAATATACTTGCTCTGATAGTCTGATTTAAGCCAGTTTGATACTCTTGTGCTAGCCAGGTAAAATTAAGTGCTGGAAGCATTGACGATACCCAGGAATCATCCCAATACAAATAAAAATATTCACAGAAAAGATGATTGCTTTCTGCCGCCATGGAGGTATTCAACGATCTGGAAATATGACTGCGGGTTGTATATTTTGCATCTCTTAATCTATCAATATTTAATTTCTTTGCTTGAACTAATGAAATCCATTAAATGCATAATTATTATTAATTTAGAAATATTAATTTAGTTTAAATATTCTCAGGCATGTTATGTAATTAGCCATATTTTTATTATAATACAAAGCATCAAATAAATTTTATATACTTATTTTTTTAAAGACATATATATTGTATATCATTTATAAAGTAATATTTCAATGTGATATTAAAAATTGCTGCAGCAGAAAATATTATACAAACATATTTGATATTGTATCTAATTAATGAGTAAAGTTTTACAGCATTAATGTTAAGTTGCTATGTTGATAGAATGGATCCCGTTTTTACCGATGCTTAAGTTGTTTCATATGACCCTAATCTAGTCAATGTCAGTTGTGAAAATAAATTTACAAATATGTTTAATAAAGATAGTGAATCATATATACATATATTTAGATGGACGTAATATATTCAAGATATATATAAATACAAACGTATACTTATTATGAAACCAGTTAATCATGCATATAAACGCGCGCGCATACATATATACACAAATAGACTAATAATATATGCTGCCAATAGTAGATATATACATTTAAAAATATGTATTAAGCCGCAATTTTTTTTTACAATACTTACGTTAACTAATTTTTTTTCAAAGTTCAACATATCACGAATGTCTTTCAATTGATTTTCAGTTATTTTGTCGTTATTTAACAGTTTCACAATGTCTATTATATAGGTTTCATAGGCTTCTCTTTGTTTATGGTAGATATCTTTTGTTAAATAATCTCGTAGCAATCCTAGTGTAGTCTGATCTAGCTGTGAAGGAAAAATAATAATTGAAAATCAATCTTATATTTATTTGTGTGTGTGTATTTATATATATGTTTATGTGCATTAAGTTGTCTGTCTGAAAGTAAGTGGAGTAACTAGGCAATAAATACTATAATCAGACAAAAAAAACAAAAACAATTTATTCATCATTGTTGGTAGTTTGCCATTTTCTTAATTCATTATATTTTGGCATTTTAATACTTTGAGTAATATCTCACAAACATTAATAGAGCTTTTTAAGTCAATAAAATAATATATATATATTGTGATGGGGATGCTGCTAATCGAACTCCATCACACGTTAATATCAGTTAACCCTATAAACATAAATACATTAATGAGTTAAGTAAAAATCTTAAATAGACCAACATAGATTGAGAATAAAAATATATATTTTATTTTGTTTTATCTATTTGTCTGATTTATGTTAATTCAAAAGTAAAATTACTTTTAATTTAATATTTTAGCTGATACAACAGTAGTAAATCAGAGATAGACTTGATATGAATACAGATGTGAAGTCTAATCATTCTGAATTTTCATAAGCAACCTATTGTCTCCTGCAGAAAGTTATATATATATTATTTAAAATTTTTTATGAACTTAAAAGATGTACACATCAAAATATAAGGGATTTTTTCTATATAATAATCTAGATAAAATTTCAGCTACAATGTTTACTTTTTTAAGTCTGTGAAAATCTTATATCTCTACAGGAGAAACTATTGTTTATGGAAATTTAGAGAAGTTATTGAAATAGTTAAAGCTTTAGTTTATTAGCATATAAATTCCATAATATATATATATGCTTTGCACACAGATAATGAAGCTGATAACAGTAAATAAAATAAATGATATTCTACAATTTAGTATGCTGAGCACTTTCGGGAGGATTCATACTCCCATAGTTATTATAATTCAGATTTTACAGTATTTATGTGTCACTTATAATCTTATATAGTTACAGTATTTGATTAAAGGTGTCGCCAGTTTTGGTTAAGGAGATGTCACTGTACATCACATCACATCAGCAAATACTATTACTGCTAATAGATCATGTGGTTTCAGCTTGCATTGCCAGTTTTAATTGGTTGTTTTAGCCTGGTTACATCATACTGATATCTGCTCTAGATTATTATGTAGAAAAATTTTGATGTCTATATGCCATAAAAATCTTTAAATTAATATATTCATTAGTATCCTATTCTAAATATAATCAATTTTCTTTTAAAAAAGATAGACATAAAATAGAAAGTTAAAAATGAAGTTTGAACTACAAAGCAATCATGAAACATCAGTGTATTTATAACCATATTATCACATATTAATTCTTTAGCCATTTATCTGGCAATTTATGCTGCTATCTTTTAAACTTTTCAGGAAATTTTTCTGTCTGAAAGTGTTCAATACTTTTCTTAATAGCAGCTCTCTATTGTATTCTACTTTTAGTAATACTATCTCAATAAGAAAAGTTAAATTGTGCCTCTGTAAAGAGTAATGTCAATAACATTTATAATTTTAATAGTGTAATATATTCAAAAGTAAACCAATCTTCACACATGCACTGTTTTAATATAAATTGACAAGCATTCATCCATAAACAAAGATTTTAAAAGACAAGTGAATTCACTTATCCTTCAAGCATATCTATAAATAAGCCAACTTTGCTTACCATGCATTATTCAAGGCTTGAGTCTATTATATGCCTGATTTATTAAATTGTACAAACAATTCAAATATTACAGGAGGGAGAATTTATCTTATTTTTAACCATCTACAATTAATATATAATCATTTAGAATCTTGAGTGTGTGCCAATTTATATTAAAACAGTGCTTGTGTAAAGATTGATTTACTTTCAAATATATTACAATAAATACTATACTGTATAAAAAATAAATATTTACCACTTTAAATAATGTGTAAGTGCTCTCATAAAAACTACTATAGATTCAATATCACTACATACTGAAAAGTGAAGAATATACAAGTTGGTCTAGGGATTTTACCATAATATTTTTAAAATATTGCAAAACAATCTTAATAAAAAAATTCTGGTATGCTATGTTATGCTGATAGAAAGTCTAGGTTTCAATTTGATAAAATAAATTTTGTAGTATAACACAATTCCACATACAGATGTTCACTGTAATGATATGGCCTATCTTATGGCTTATTAGTTGTATCAGGTTCACTACAGGGAGGCACTTCAATATTCAAGTCCAACTTTCTAACTGAAAGCTACTGCTATATTTAAATTGATCCACATTACCAATCTCAGCCAAAACTTTCAGAAGATTTTTTTTAATAACTAGCTATAAAGACTGATTTTTTTTGGATATTAAATATTTAACCATATTTGCAGATTGTGTTCAATACATAATAACATTTCTTATTAGTTTTATTTAACCTCTTCAAATTAACTTGATCAGTACAAGTTTGGTAAAATAATAACGTTCAGTAAAACGTTATTTTAACCGGTAAGAATAATACATTCACTAGTATTGGAAATCTAAAAATCATTTTTAAAATAAAGTTTTTGTTTTAATTCGTTTAAATTAAAACCTTTACATCAAACTTATATTATAAACTTATAATTCTTGCCATTTAAAATCTCCAACAAACTGAATTAAAACTATTATAGCAAGCAGATTGTTTATTATAATGGTTAGTAGTCTAAAAACTACAGGATAGAGTTTTCACTTTAATATGATTTATCTAGATGAGTCATAATGTGATGGATGTAAAAAATATTATATTAATATGAGGTGGTTTTCAGTATTAATGGGGAAGTGTCATATTTCTATGGGAACTGAATTTATAATTTATTTATGAAGTAACAACTTCTAAATACATGTGTATCGATCAATAATTAGATGACTAATTAAATTGACTATGGTATTGATATCTGATAAAAATCATAACCTTGTTTAGAATATCTATGCAAAGTTAGGAAATCATTAGAAGAAAAAATAAATACAGAAATTTTTGTTAATCCATTTCCTATCCTAATTGAACAAGTATTAAATATACATAAGAATGGTCTCTAATTCACATGCAATCTTGTTATTACATGAGACACAACTGTTCTTCTTTATAGCATTGACAAAGATGAATAGTGACTTTGTCAAAACATTGGCAATCTAATTCAGCAAAAAATGTTTCTATTTTGGTAGATGAAATTCTTGATGAAGAATTTAAAAATTTGGTACTGTTTTATTAGATCATGTCAGCCACTTGATAGCACTATTTATATGCAAAAGCACATAAATATGCTGTTTATGTGGCCACTGCCTTCTAGGCCTATATATCTATGCACAAAAGCACAGAAAGAGGCTGTTTAAATGCAGCAGCTGATGCCGATGGCATTATTTCTATGCTATAGAGCACAGAAAGATGCTGTTTATTGGCAGTCAACCTGCTTTAGTGTCACACACTTTATCCCAATGCTCACAGTTCAAAGTTCACTACAGTATCATTTGAGAGTGTCTGGACTTCAGCCTGGCACAACTCTTCAAATATGCATGTCAAAGGAATTAGCTTACAAATCATCTGACCTACTATTACCTCCTAATAATTGTCAACCTGTCACCATGCTTCCCTATTCAATGTGAAACCTTCAAAAATTCAAAAAGGGTATGTCCAAGCAAGATTTTGACCAGTTCATGTGAAAAATTATGTTTGCATGAAAACACATCTGCAACAAATAAAATGCTGACTTGAAAATGGACAGTATGAAATCAGGCCAACTGCCATCCACAGAAGCCGGCGTACACAGAAAATTAATTAATTCTACTTTAATAGAATCTTTGTAATAAAGTATGTTGATAAAGTTTTAATTCTCGCAGATGTGAAAAGGCATACCATCTGACCTACATTGCAGGACTAAGATGAAATTTTTGGCCACTTGTAGCTAAAGCTTTTTAAATTTTTTGTAGCGTAAAATTGTTCTCGACTAAATTACAGGAATTAATTAAGGAAATCAATGAATTACATTAAGCCTTTGGAATAAAATGTATTACTGTAAAATTTCTCATAGTTCTATCCAGAAACCAAAAGAAATTGTCCAAAATGCATTTATTAATCTTAAAAAAACAAAACAACAACAAACAATCGAGTTGGAAATTATTAATCGTTCTCAATAGGTGTGCCATTAATATCTATACACATATTCTTTCAAATATAACTATTGTAATAAATCAATCAATAAATAAATACTTTTTCTTTTCAAAAATGACCCAAAAAAGTAAAAAACAGTTCAGTAATTAAAGCATTATCAGCATTTTTTTTCACCTCGATGTAATTAATTATCTCTCAAGCAGTGCTGATAGACTTGGTAAAGTTTGCAGGGAGGGGGGGTGATGGTTTTGCCAGCCATTGTTGGCATTACATGGGGAATTATACTATAATAGAATATTTGCAATAACATATGTTTACGTAAAATTGTTCCAATAAATTTATTAAAGAAATAAATGAATTATGTTAACCCGTATGATTATTATTCTTTCACAAATAATCGGGAAGGCCTGGTAACATTATATTTATATGTTTTTGCATAGCAACAACACCATCAAGTGACTGACATGATCTAATAGAACAGTACCAAAAATTTAAACAGGATTCTTTGTGTGCTGGATGGAGTCATTTCTATATGCAGAAATCTAATACACGATATGCCCCCAAAAGTTTTTATTTTCATATATATATTGTTCATATGTTTTTTGAATCTTGTACTATACACAAAGCTACACCTTCAGGAATTATAAAGGATTATATATGTCTATGTGGATTCTATATAGTTATTCTGAAAAACTACATAGATAATACACATTTATAATTATCAATATCATAGAAGCAATGTCATTACTAAAAGTCACTTTATAAGTTTACAGACATAATCAAAAGAATGTTTTGATTGTTATACATGAATAATGTGAGAATATTTAGTATTTATTAGTGAATGTATATTGAATAGAGGATCTTAGTTTACATAACAATCTTTACAGTGTTTATTTACTATAAATTTGTCACTCAAATTGTTATTAGATTTAATTCAAATTACGCACATGTATTATAGATATCCATTTGTAATCACACCCACCCACACACATGCACGCATATAAATGGTTATCTTTAATAACTATTATCATTTCACCACTCAACATTTTCTGGTATATATTTAATATATCAAAGTGTGTCCAGTTCCAGATTTAAGCCTTAATTATTCAATCAATATCCAATTTCAATTTATTGTTATAATATATAAATGTCAATTAATACTGTATTAACAATAAATACTCACTGAAATAATATACTTTTCAATTTCTGGTTATATCAATGCATTATCCCTCTATTGTCAAACCTGCTCTGCAAATAAAAAAAAAAAAAACCATTTTCATTTGCTTCTCCCAGATCTTATAAGGATATAAAATCTGATAAATGATAATAATTAGAATAGACATCCAATAAGACTCAAATGTTAACTATGCCTTGTACAATATGGATAAGAATTTAACTTCACAAGATAGAGTTAATTATTATTATTTTAAAATGTATTAATTGATATTTAATCATTTATATAACTAATAATTTAATTATACTATGAAAAGCTGATTAGTATTTATTTCAAAATGAGTAAATATCAATTAGTACATTTTACAATAAATAGTAATTAATTCTATCTTGTGAAGTTAGATCCTTATCATCACTATATAAAAATTTGCTAACATATGAGTCTGATTGAAATTTTACTCTAATTATATCATTTATTAAATTCAATAGTCTTATAAAAACTGGAAAAAGCAAATGAAGCTGACCCATTTTTCATTTGTAAAGCGGTTTGACAATAGAGGCAATGTATTGGCACAACTTGTGCTTAAAGAGTTTATCATTTCAATGATTATACATGCATACATAAAAGTTTTTGCATCTATTTCATTTACAAAAAGCAGAAATGTAATAGTAATAAAGTAACTTACATTTGGGATGTTATTTGATGTGTTTCTATTATCTGCATATATATAAAAGTTGATGAGATAATTTCCTCCATAAGCTTTTAAAGCTGCAGTAACATTAATCCAGTCAAAGATATCTGGGTTCCAGTTTTCCATTAGAAGTGGCCATCCTTTTATGATCATATTAAGAGTATCAATTAATGGCTGACCTTTCAATAAGTTAATTGCAGCTAAAACAAATTCAGACAATACATGGCTACTTTATATTCATTTAAATAAAGTTATCAATTACAATTATAAATAATTATTAAATATTAGATGGTATCCCCAAACCCTTCCATTGATTATTTATGTTTACAAATGATATTTCTAAAGTAGAGCATAAAAAAAAAATTAGTTTATTAAATAAATTTTCATAACAACTATAAACATATTACATTCTTTTAACGTAATTATTATGATGTTTATTTGACATAAGTTAAATGGGCTTACGCATGGCAACCAGTGCTGCCAAATGGGCAGCTTTGGTGCTAGCTAGCTAGTGGAATATTCTTGTGATGTGATGTGATGTATTATGCATGGTAACAGCGCCACATAGTGGCTGGAACAAGCATTGCTGCCTTTGGGCCCCTACTGTGGATATTTCTGCATGTTTAAGCAGAAATGACGTCTCTAGCAGTGGCAGTACACTATCTCCACCAATACCATTGTATATATGTAAATATTTTTTTTCTGAAAGTATGACCAAGTGATTATATTTGAGCATAGTAGTAGTTTGCAAATGGTTGTTAGCTTCTCACCCCAAATTATTCTAACATCTCAAAATTTAGGGCTATATAAACTTAAAAAAATCCTACATTATTAAAATATATTACTAGGTTTATTTTATGGTTATAATTTAAAAATAATCATAATATCTATTGTTATTTTGCAAATAAATAACAAATAGCACAAAAATAAATTTACTCAATAATCAAATTTATAAAACAGGCAAAACTCTCTATACAGTAGTGGCACTCAGTGCAAGCCAGAGTAATCAATGGATGCCAGAAGGCTTGTGCATAAATTCCTATCTACTGCCTACTCATCCAATATCCCCAGACTAATTTCTAGTTTATGGCTTTCATCAGTGAAGAGCCTTGGATCTGAAATCACTTTACCTAGATCTTAGGATCTAATGCAACCCTCCAACAGCCACTTTTTATCTCTGCTTAACTATAAAGCTATGAGAAACTATAAACTAGTCTGGGGATATTGGATGAGTCGGCACTAGTTAGAGATTTTATGCACAAGCCTTCTGGCATCCATTGACTTCTCTGGTTTGCACTGAGTGGCACTACTCTATGGAAAATTTTGCCTGTTTTAATAACAGTTATGAGCAAGCATAAGAAATGGTGATCATGTGATGCTTAGTGGTTTAATATAATTTATACTTCTGTACAAAAAACTTTAGTTTATCTATGTAGTTATATCAATGCTATGTTTTTAATTATTATATTAATAAAAAAAAATTAAAACAAAATCTAGATATTTCTAAATGTAATATCGTGTCTATTAATAGTTTATATGCATTCACATTGAAAAGAATAAAGAAATTCTAAAACAAAAACTTGTTTGTATTGAAATAATATTTACTCTTGAATAACTTTAGATGTTATTTATTTATTTATTTAAGAATGCTACATTGGTATTTTTGATTAATTAAAAAAATTAAAAGTACTTCTTTAAGTTACTGTGTTTTTAATCTGTCTGATAAAATTTTGTAAATCAGTTTTCATTCATTTCAGCAATTTTCAATCTAGCTAAAACTTTGCAAGAATATGTACTTCATGATGCCAATACATTTTTTTGGAGCTTGCAAATAATATTAGCAAAAACTTAAAAAATAAATAAAAATTTTAACTTGTATACAGGATGCATTATCCTTTACTACACTGTACTGCTATTTAGTAGAATAAAATTGTATTTAAACTTTCTTTATTCCTAATTTCTGGAACTATATAAAAAATAAAAAAATTTGAACTTACGATTTTTCAATCCACTCATCTCAAGCAACCAATACACATGACCACTCACATGCAAAAAAGATAAATAATCCCCAATATATGTATTTCATGCAGAATCAGCACTCAAACATTAGACCAGATCATAATCTCTCACACACATATATAATCAGTGCTGAGATTATATTAATACAGAAATTTCTCAAACTTGAATAGACAGGCTTTAAACTTCTCACCCAACTATTCAACCATCCATTTCATTAACAAACCATCTATGGAATGCTCAAAGGCTTTGTTGGATTTGATATTATAGCCATACCCATGTAGATATTACATCAATCTAACCTCTCATATTATCAGACAATATGCACCCATATATATTATTAGAAGAGGGATGGACTGAACTTATACTAAGATGTAATCTATTTCCCAAGCAATATGTAATTCTAAGGCAGTATGTAATTTTCTTATACTGATTGTTTCTTATGTATGTAAATAGAAGGATTTGAATCAGGATTTTTAACCTATTCATCCTCCATTCTATCTCAAGCAACTGATACCCATGTTTCCACACATGCAAAAAAGATATATAATCCTCAATATATGTATTTCATGAAGAACCACACATGATCTCCAATATATGTATTTCATGCAGAATGACTGCTGGTTATGCATGAAATATGTATATTGGAGATCATATATCTTTTTTGCATTTGTGTGGTTACGTGTTTATGGAGGATAAATAGATTCCGAGTTCAAATCTCTCCGTTTATGTATATAAGAAACATTCAGTATTAGCAAACCATATACTGTTTTAGAATTACATATTGCTTAGGAATAGATTACATCTTAGTATAAGGTCAGTACATTCCTTTTCTATTAATGTATGAGCACAAAATGTCCAATAATTTGAGGGGTTAGATATGGGTATGATTATAATATCAAATCCAACAAGGGCTTTGAGTGTTCCATCATTGGTTTTTCAATGAAATGGATGGTTGAATAGTTAGAAGAGTGAGAAGTTTGAAGCCTATCCATTAAAGTTTGAGGAATTACTATCTTAATATAAACCAACCACTGACTGTATATATGTGTGGGAGAATATGATCTGGCCCAACTGTTCTGCATGAAATATGTATATTGGGGATCATGTATCTTTTTCACATGTGTGTGATCATGTGTATCTGTTGCTTGAGATAGAGTGAAGGGTAAATAGGCTGAAAAATCTTGAGTTCAAATCCCTTTATTTACATATCTAAGAAACATTCATTATAAGAAAATTACATACTGCCTTAGAATTAAATAGAAAAATGTTTTAAAGAAACATATTTATCCAAATAAATACATAAATAAAGAAATAAATTCTCTCTAGTTTTTACAAAATCAGAAATAAAATCATGAGATACTCATATTTAGATATAACTCGTCTACAGAGAACTTTGGATTTCCACCAACCAAGAGAACAAGCTGGATTTAAAAGTGGTTTTAGTACAATAGATCGTATCCAGGTATTGAGAGAAGTCATAGAAAGGACAAATGAATATGAGTTGTCATTATGTTTTGGATTTGTAGATTATGAAAAGGCATTCGATTTTATACACATTTCTTCAGTGATTAAAGCATTGGATCATCAAGGTATAGATCCAGGATATTGTCATATTTTAAAGAATATTTATAAAAATGCAACAGCAACAATTAGATTACATAATGATACTGGAAAAATCAACATTGAGAAAGGTGTAAGACAAGGTGACTCCATATCTCCAAAACTCTTTACAGCAGTGCTGCAAGAAGTATTTTGTGGATTAAAATGGGAAACTAAAGGAGTGAAAGTAAATAGAGAGTATTCAAGTCATTTAGATTTCACAGATGATGTAGTTGTTTTTGCAAATAATGCTTCAGAGCTGCAGGAAATGTTGCAGGAGTTATCAGATGAAAGTAGAAAAGTAGGACTAAAGATAAATGTTAAAAAGACTAAAATAATGTTTAATCGATTTGCTCAAAATATGAAAATAAAGATTGATTATGAAGAATTAGAAGAAGTTAACAGTTACAAATACCTTGGTCAGATTATTAATACAGATGGAAACATAATGGAGGAAATTAATCATAGAATTAAATTTGGCTGGAGTGCTTTTGATAGAAATAACTTGATACTAAAAGGAAATATGCCTATGTGTTTGAAAAGGATGGTTTTTAACAAATGTGTTTTACCAGTTCTTACTTATGGATCTGAGACTTGAACACTTAATAGAAGAGCAATACAGAGACTTCAGACCACTCAAAGAAGTATGGAGAGATGTATGTTGGGAGTAACAAGAAGAGATCGAAAACGCAATGTATGGGTAAGACAACAAACAGGTGTTACTGACCTTATTGAAAAAATTAAAAGATTGAAATGGAGCTGGGCTGGACATATTGCTAGAAGAGATGATAATAGATGGACAATTGAAATTTTAAACTGGATTCCAAGAGATTGTAAAAGACCCAGAAAGAGGCCACATGTGAGATGGATGGATGAAATAAGAAAATGTGCAGGGGTGTTGTGGAGAAGAGAAGCTAAAGATCAGAGAAGATGGATTAAACTTGGAGAGACCTTCATCCTGCAGTCGATTGATAATGGTTGATGATGATGATGACACTGAATGTATCATGTATGAACACCTCATGCTTTTATTTATGGTTACATTATAATAGGTGTACTGTGAAAACTGAAGACACTTTTTTTTTTTTTTTACTTTTTAGTGTATTTATGTGATTAAAATCGTTTTTTTAAAAAAAATGTTTTCTTTTCTTTTCTTTTAATTAAAATAGAACTATTAATTTCAATATATAAAAATTATCATACACATATTATTATTACTTTCTTTACAAATCATTTATTTTATGGAAAAATACATTATCTACATTTATAGATAACATATTCTATAACTGTCAAAGTTTCTATTCTATTCTTATGGTCATTTTAAAAATTAATTTCTTTTTACTTCTTACTCTTACAAATATAAATATATGTGGACATAAGAAAATTTTAAGGAATTTTTATTATACAATATTTCAGACTTACAGTAGTGGGCTCTAAATTAAGATGAAAATCTTTATTATTTTATTTCACTAAAACTTATTAATATGTAATTAAATTGATATACAGTATATATAATATTTGAAACACTTTATTGCTATATTCTTTCAGACACACTCTCCCCTTCAAATAAAGAAAAGCATTGCAAATAAAAAAATATGTTTAGTTTTAAATATACTTAGAAAAAGTATACAAAAGTCATTTTTATTCCCCTAACTCAAATATAAGAAATAGAAACAATGAATAATGCTAGCTGAAATCTATATAAAGCATTTGAAATGCAACATAAGCTATAGTCTTTCAGTCAATCCCCTCCCCCCCCCCCTTTAAAAAAAAAGAAGAAAAACTTGAATTTTGCAATCCATTGAAAAAAACAAATTCTCTTTAATGTATGCATCCCCATTGAATACTCAGTATTATTTAAAGAGAATATCTTTTTCAATGGGTTACAAAATTCAAACTTTTCTCCTTTAAAGGGGAAGTGTGACTAAAAGAATATAGTTTTAAATGTCAGTTTTCCTTAAATCAGATATTTAATCTTTATTAATTTTAAATCATTTACGCTGGAGTATTTTCCTAATTTTACTATTTCGTTAAATTTGAGATTTAAGTTTTCTCTCGTTTTATAATGCATACTCCATCATATTCATTTACCATTTTTGTATTCTTGCATTGTAATCTACCATGGAGATCTTAAACGTGATTTTTCCATGCAATAGTTCTGCGGATGTTATGACATCATTAGTCAATAAGCTGGTGATGCTCGCCCGTGCTGGTTCATTGATTCATACAAGAAACTCTTATTTGCTTTTTATTTTAGAACTTTTGAATAAGAAAACCTGAATTGCTTTAAGTGAATTGCCAGCTGAAGGAAAATCATTTCCTCTTTTTCTAATTCACTTTTAGAAAATTAGTCTGTCTGCCTGAGCGATGACACTTTATTTTTGTTAGTACATGCCTGACAGAATCCTATTTATTGTGTATAAATCTCCACTTGAAAATTCTATATTACTTTTAAAAAAACTTTAAAATTATTTAAACTTAATTTGGCTGACGTTTGTCTTAGTGCTTTGGTTTTCTAATTGTCTGAACAATATTCACAAGCTCTTGCTATCTCCCTGAGTCTAGTCGGTGCAAGCGATCATCCACATCCACTTTTGATCATGATAAACAAATTTTCCAGATATGTAGTGATCTGGTGGTGCCTTCTGCGTTCAAAAGGGGATTGATTGATCGTTACAATATATATACAATTTTTTGCATAAAATGATTCAAAAGTTTGGATTATCTCACTTTAGATCAATAATTATTTTTATTAATTTCTAACACATTCTTAATGTTATTTTAATGTTTGGTGCAAATATTGTAAATTTAAATATTATGGACCTATGAAGAAATATTGTTTTTTAATAATTCATTGTGAAATTTTACCACTTAGTCATTAAACTTATTTTCATCTCTGTTTTTGATAGTATTGCATGCAATCACAAATTTTCAAATGTTTTAATTTCATATAATTTAGAAAATTAAACAGATGTCCATCTTATTATCTTCCCAAATATATTTCTATTTTGCAAAAATCAAATTAGTTTAAATGTAGCATATATATATATATAATGGCATTCTTTCAAGTTTAGTGGTATCCTATACCATTTGTAGTCTAAATGGCTGTAAATTTTCTTCTGTCTTTTATAAATGATCACTATTTTATTCTATTTTTTAAGATTATAAAACTTATTTTAACTAATAGTTTCAATAATAAAAAGCAAATTTATTTCATTATAAAAACTGATTTAAGGAAATAATCAACCGAATCCAGTTAAAGTAAAATAATTTTTATTTCTTAATTTGTGCAATTTTAGGGCTACATTTTTTTAAATTTTTTTATCCAAATATTTAAATACATATAATATAAATAACATTTGAAATAAAAAACTCAAATATGAAATGATATTTATATAAAACAAATATCTTTTAAGAAGCAATATGAGATACTATTTGTAGCATTTACATGATATAAAATGTTGTAGACATTGTTTTTTATTTATTTAATAATATGCTTTATTATACTGATAATTTTAATAATTTGGTTCAATTGAAAAATTAATTAATTTATTTAAGAATATGATTGATAGTGAGTGATTATAAATTTAATTAATTTATTAATAATATAGATTGATATTTTTAATAATATATACAATAAAAATTTAAAGGTAATTTATGAACTTGGCATCTGCAGAAGTATGACCCCTTTCAATGGTAATGAAAGATACATCAAATTGATTGAGAGGCTTTTGCCTTACAAATAAAAATATATCAATACACATTTACTAATCAATATATAAAAAACTAATGGAGTTAATCATGGGTCAGCTACTTATATTTGATTAGTAATTTATTTATTAGGAAATACAATTGTAGACAAAGGTGATAAAAATGATAAAATATTACTGGTTAATATATATATAAAGCCATTCTGACATTTTTAGAAGTTATCTGTCTACTAAAGTGACTGCTGAGGATTAAAGTTTTCATAATTTTATTAATCCAACTATTTCATTAAGTTACTCAGGACGTTAAATGATACTTGTAAATTTTCATTTTTGCAATCATCTCACCATACCAAAATTTTCAATAATTAAGAATTTTAATAACTCTTTTTTTTAAAAAAAATACAAAAACAATTTGTTGTTAATTGAAAGTAGACTTTTCGATCCCTCTTTGAGAGTTTAAAAAAACCAAATGAGGCACAATCTTAATGTCTATTCCATATGATCTTATCCTTGCAACTGTTATTACTGAATGATTATTCATATAACAAATGAATATGGATGGGATTCTTACCACCACTTATTACCCAGTATGGAAAATTTATTGGTGTTTTATTTTCAAAATTAAAATCATGAAATACCATGGTCTTTCTTTTGTTGCATGATAGTTCTCAACTGATATTTCACTTATCCTTTTTTGAAGGCAGGATTTTTTATAATCATCACAGACAAAACTAAATTATGGCTCTTATTTCCAGGAGATAGGAAAGTTACCAAGCAAGGCAATGGTTGGAAACCAAAGGCAGAGAATGATAAAAATCCCCTGGATAAAAGTATTTATCAAAATTTTCAGGAAACTTCAAGTTCAAAAGTTCTACATTAAGCAATATTATATGCAAGAAAACTGCTTTTAGAATTGTCAATAAAAATTTAACTATTTTCATAATTCGGAGACAAGTCTATATATTAATGTTTTCAAAATCATTTGAAAATTCATTCATAATTAGAAAATAATTGCAAATTTATGAAAAATGTTTACTTAGAGAAGAAACTATAATTAGTGCATTTTAAAACAAACTTTTATGCTAATTTTTGTTAGAAAGAAAAAATTCATTCAAAAATTTAATTATTACATTATAATTAACTTTTACTAAAATATTTATTTTATTGTAAAATATTTTACATTTTATATATTATTCAAGGGTTTGAATATATTTCAAATATAAAAAAAGTTAATAGGAGTGGGAATAATAATTTGAACATTGGTGATAATATTTAACTTACGTAATAAATGAAATTTGGCTTACAAAATTCTGAATAAAAATTTGAGATGTATTATTGGTTCTCAAACATAAATTTAATATGTTGTCTGAATAAGTAAAACAATATATTTTTATTTTTTAAATTTACAGATATTCAAATATAATTTTAAAATGCACTAGAACATTAAATAATAAAAAAAAAATACAAAAATGTTTAGAATTATTTTTAGAAAACAAAGTGATTAATGAAAAGAGCTTTTTTTATTAAATAGATTTGTCTGACAAATAAATAGTTTTATCAATTACAAAATAAAAGATTTATCTTATAAATTAGTTAAAATTATTTTAGCATTCGTACATGCATAAATGTATGTTAATATATATATAATAAATAAAATATCCGTTAATTAAAAACAAAATTATAATTGAAATAATAAATTTAACGGTTTACAAACTATTACAAACAATCTTTAAATCCACAGAAGTACTTTCAGTTAATCTCTTAAACCTGCCTCAACTGCCATTAAATTAAAAAACAAAAACAAAAGCGGAAGCAAACGTCATCAATTCAAATCCCACGGAATTTCGTATTTTAATGATAGCAGCTTGTCAATTTATTAAATGCATTTTATTCCTGTTTATAAACATTGCCTCTTTAATTTTTCTTTTACTATGGTTTCACTCTTCATAAATAATTTCACATTTTCAAAATCAAATTTAAATTTATATTTACATGATTTTTCGTGATCAAAGAAAACTGAAGGAGACATTAAATCACCATTATTTTTACTTTTTACACACTTATATAACAATTCATGCTCCCTCAATCTCTTCTCAATACTGTACCTAGATTCACCTATATATGATAGCATACAATCACAAAAAATTTGATATATGACATTACTTTTCTGCTGGGCAAGTATGACATCCTTAGAATTATTGACTAATTTATTAATATTGTTTGGAACATAGAATGAAACATTAAACACATTCTTATATATATCCTTAAAAAAATTCACTTGTGGTTTTGAAATAAATGGAATAGATATCCATTGTTCACTATTAATCTTCATTTCCTTTAAATCATTATAACTTTTTTTAAATTGACATAAAGTATTGTTTATTTGTTCCATTTTATAACCAACATCAAGAAATTATTTTGCAAATATTTCAATATTTTTCAGTTTATCACTTTGGTAATGACATAATTTTTCATTCTAAAACAAAAAAGATCTAAAACTTGCCATCTTATGCATCATTGGTACTTTTGATTTACAATTTATATATCCTCTTTTTTGCAGTGGCTTAATTATTAATTTATAATTTAATATACTGTTATCTCTTGTAATAATTAAATCTAAATATTTAATATTATTGTACTGTTCATTTTCAATAGTCCATTTCAAGTCATTCAACTTATTTAATTGAAAAAGTTTATTATATTTTGATTTTATACATCTATAAATGTAAACTGTAGTACTTTGATCTTTATATTAGATCAAGAATGGCATTTAAAAGAGGGATCCTTTTTATTGGAGATCCTCCTTTTGAATACATCAGCCTGACAGTTTACTTTGTCTCTTGGCCTGGGGCAATTGTTATAGATTAAGTGCTTTCTCATTAAGTTGTTGATTTAAATGGATTATTCCACACATTCAAGATTTTTATATATCTATGTCTTATGATAAAGGATTTGTTCTATTAATTTCATAACTTTGGAAATTAATACTATTTTTCTTTAGATATTTAAAATATATGTAATTGCTTATGATCTTGTTACACAAATGCAATATTATTGAAAAAATGCAAAATATATAGATTAATGAAAATTTATTTTAACTAATGTTTGAGAATAAAGAAATATTGCATGTGTTTCAGATATAATTAGTGTTGAATATTAGCAGAATGATTTAAGATTGAAATGGAAAGTTGTACGTATGTTTATATTATAGAAAAATATTAATTACAATTTAGACCTAGTATTAATGTCAGTATATTTAATATGAATAGAATAATTTACTATGAATTTATTTAGTAATTTTAAATGTTTATTTCTCTTTTCATTAAATAATATAATTCTTATAAATTTGTTATAATTGAGTATTATAAAAAAGTAATCATTGAAGTTCAAAATTTTTGTAATGCACTAAATATACTTTTGGCAGATTACTACCAGAATCATATTTCTTTTCAAAGTTTAGCAGTTAGAACAATGTCTTTATATATGGACATACTTTGATATGGATTTATTTGTATTTTTGCCATGGACAGATAATGTGTCCTAAACTATAAGTCATATTGAAATTTGTGATCGTAAATTTATGCCTTGTGATATTTGTAGAATGGTTTATTAAAAATTGGTTGTATGCAGTTAATGTAGCCATATTTTACATATCTATGAAGATTTCTTTTGTGATGTTATTTTGTATAATATAATTCAAGTACTGAGAAAAAACTAATGAGAAAGTTATTATGTACCTGGTTTTATTTAATGAATGTTGTTAGATGACATAACTGCATTTGTTTTATAGTAATTTTATTAATAAACTCTGTGTGATATATTTCAACTCTGACATATTTAAATTTGGGCACCCAATGTGAACAAAATATAACTCAAAATGATGATCTTAAATATTTAATAATTATTATTAAGAAGATAATAAAAAAGTTGTTTATAAAGTAATGTTTGAAAACAAATTCATTCACATTTTATCTAAAATTAAAAAAGAAAGCACATACATGTTAATGCTAAAAGAATATGTGTAATGTGTCAAAAACATATTGTCAGTGCTCTATTAGAATAATTAGAATAATTATTATCATAATAAATAAATAGTTATGCATTAATTAGTTTAATTATTTAGAAAATCATACTTGAATAATAGGATGATTAAACCCCACTAATTACAATATAATTTGACATGAGGATGAGTTAAGCAATGTAAAGAAATATCTGAGAAGAATCACCTGAAAATACAGTCTCTTCTGAAATTAACTTTTAGGGAAATAAAAGTAATATAGCTTAGGAAGATAATAGATCTTTGTGGATAAATTAGAAATAAAAATACTGAAGCAACAAACAATGGTATAATCACATGTTTTGTTTATATAATAAATATGTTATGTTTGTTAAATTAATATTCTCTTGTGTGTTATTTAGAAATAGCTTCATATAGCATGTTGCTAAGAGAAGCTCATTAGTTTCTGAACCGTACTTGTACTAACTTTATAAATATAATGGTCTAGGTGAGAAAATGGAAGAAGATTAGTAAAGAAGATATGGAGGAAGGGGAAAATATCAGGACAAGATAAATATTTTCATTATGGGTATATTATGTTCACCCCAAAACATAAAGGTACATTTAAAAAAAGGAATTTAATTTCAATATCTTCAAGGTTCTGGAAAATGTGATGGCAACCAGCTAAATCAAATAGCTAATGAACAAATAATATTTCCATATTATAATTTATAATTAAAATAAACAAATTATGAAAATTAAATACATTACAGAGCAGAATTTATATGATTTTTATTGTTTATAATACAGCATGCTTTCAGTAATTAATACTATTTTCATTGCTCAATTCTAGCTGTAGAAGTGAATGCTCAAATAGTCAGAAATTGAACTGCACATTACAATTTTAATATGGATTAAGGTGATTATGATTGAACTACTGATTGATATTTTTTGAATCTGTAGATTAAATTCCATAGCTGTTCATTAGTATTCATCTTAGTATATATTAAAATATTAATATGTAGGTTTGATTTCTGAGACTATGATAACAGTTTTACAATTCATTCTATCCATGAGTATGACACTATATCCCAAAAGCATGTTAAACTATTAAAAATAAAATGAACTCTGTAAATAAATAATATCTAAATTAGACATTATTTACTATTATGTCAAAAAATACATACAACTAATCAAATTTTAGATTTTACAGCACCATTAATTAAAATCTATTATATTGCAAAGCTATAAATTGAATGATAAATTCTGATGAAGATTTGAATGTTTGAAGTCTCTAGTTCACATGACAATAAAAAATTGTTTTTGAAATACTGTTAAGGCCAAAGAGGGTAGATGTAGAATTTTTATGCAGATAGATAATTTACTATATAATAGATTTCAATCAAGTTTGTTGTAAAATTTGAAATTTGGGCTTCTAAAAAATTTAACATTAGCTAGTCTGATATTTCTTGGATTTACTGCATTATTCAATAGTATTTAAAAATAATCTAACAAAAGTGAAAAGATTTTACTGTATAGCAGAGCAATTAGTACATTCATCTCCATGCCTTGAGATTCAAGTCAAGCAAAAATTAGACCCTCGCCCCAATTGTTGAGTATTTTCAGACCAGGTGCAGATTTATTTGGTAATTAGGCATAACAATTCAATTACCATCCAGTATTGCACATCTAACTATTCTTAAAGGGAGTAGAAAAGAAATTCCTGGGCAATTTGGATCACTTGAATGAGTGATAATGCAATGACTAAATAAGTGGTGAAGAAGGTATTGATACACTTCAGATGCTAGTCTGTTTTTTTTAAATGTTTAAATTACCACTGATAATATAATCATAAATAGATAATAAATAGGATGTAATACTTTACATTGCTATTACAATTTAATTAGGCTAGATACAAAAGGCATAAAATATAATGCCTTTCTTAACTCAATATTCATTTGTTTTATGTAGAGTTAGTATGATGTCATGCAGAGCTGAATTTTGTAATTTCACTTTCTAAAAAGTATAAATTTATAAGCTTTGATATATAAAACACAAACAAGTTTGAACCACTAAACATCACATGATCACCATTTTGAATTTATTCAAAAATACAGTTACAATAAAGACATTAATAACAAGTTATCAAAGACATAAAACTAAAACCTAAGAAAATTTATGAAATGAATAAACGGTTATACAGCGATTTTATTTTATAAATTCTCCAACTGCGATTAAAAAAAAGTTTAATCTTTAGTTCGAAGGATTAAACTTTATAAAAGAATGTAGCAAATTTTGCTATAATGTTCTTTTTTCAAAATGAGCAGGGAATAACTAACTAATAAGAGTTTGTGTTTAAAAGAGAATACTTAATTACAGTTGATAATAGTTTTTCATTATTTCTACTTTCTTAATATGATTTATTCTAATATTTAAAGCGGAATCTTATAATAGTAAAAGCTGCTTATATCACTAAAATGTACGAAATTGTTGAGAAATAAAATGCAATGTAATATGTGTACATATATATTGTAACTTAACAGTGTAGTCAACTAGTAACCTAGTGGTTGCCAAAACACAAAACGATTGTAACCTTACGACGGCTAGCTCAAAACAAATCATTCCAACGGCGCAAGGTCGTACCAATTCTCAGAATACCATAAAATAAACACAATAAATGTAATTACTCTAATCTCAGAATTATTACTAAAGATTTTTCTAGTAAATACATCTAATTATACTCTCCATCTCACGTTGTAATCCTATAAGTGAATATATCCTAAAGAACAATAAGATATTATCCACTCTTCTGATAATATATTAATACAATAAATAATTTTAATTAATAATGATGAGACTCTTATATTTAAAAAAAAAAAGACTCTTCTTTTAAACAGTCTAGTATAACACTACATATTCATATATCACACCAAAGGATTTCTTACAATCAAAATCAAAATAAGAAAATAAAATAATGTTAAACATAGATATTACTTTAACATCAAACAAAATAAGCTTTAATGAAGTGACTTCAAATATTATTGTACTCTTATGTTCGAAACAGTGTAGTATTTGTGTGATTGAGATTTTATGATAATGCAGTTGATGAAATCCACATTTAATAATCAAACATAAATTTTATTAATACTAGAAAATATAACAACAATAAGCGATTATAATTTTAATATAATTAAAATAAAACAATACTCATAATATTTTAGTAATAAATTTGAAGACATAATGAAAACTTATTGTTAGCTATGAATACAGAAAACTCTCACATTTATTATATTAATCCAGCTTTTTCCCCAATATGTATTCAAAAGAATAACAAATAAATGCTGTCAACAATATTTATAACCTTAAATTTGGAGAGGATGCATAATATCATAAGCCAATATAAAATAATTAGGTAAGTTTAAACATAGGATATTTTATCATGGTTTTTAGCACATCAAATATGCATAATATGCATATTAACAGCATCAAAATACTTAAACTACTCTAATGTTATAAGAGCAAAATAAAAACATGGTAGATATTATGCATGACTTAACATTTTCATCAAGAAAAACATCAAGAAATTAATAGGTCAAATGATGGAATAATCTCAAAGTACACATTTGTCTATAAGTGCAAATAAAGAATTAGGATCATGTTGCTAATATTAATAAGCTTAATAAGAATAAAGCATCACAAAAAATATCCAAAAAGATAGCATCTTTAGCTACATGCCATTTAGGATATACTATACTCCAAAAATCATAAAAAGAATAATATATAAAAATAGCTTTGAAACACTGACTATTTCATATAATAATAATAAACACATGATGTGAAAAATCAATAAAACATATTATACTTAAAGTAAAGGTAACTAGGCATATGAATTATGGTTTAGCAATTTAATAAGAAAACACACATCAACTCCAATAATTTATTCATTCATTTATATCACACTCTAATGAATTTATTCCTTTAATTATATTGCAATACAAAAATATTCCAGGAACTCCAATACTCAAATAGTACAAATTATGCATAAATTACAAGCAAGCAATATTATAAGCATAATAAAACATATAAACCAACTTAAATCTAAAATATATTTTTGCCCTTTTACCACTTGAAAAGTTCTCTAGTCCTGAAATCATTGATTCCACTGCCATTTTCTACAGCATTATAGTTCGAATAATGATTCCATTGAAATTTAGCATATTTTATTAAAATATTATGAGTATTTAATATCACAATTTGAAAAATAATTAATCAAACTTCGAGGTAATAGAATGAGCACTGACACAAATTAAGCTATTAAAAAGTAAGAATAGAATAATATTATTTGAAGTTAATATGACATATAAATAATATTATTTTCTCCAGCGCAATGCAAAGTTTAAAGCAATGAAAAATTTATAGATAGCACAATATAAATTTCTTCAAAGTAATAATTGAGGTTTTACTTCATTATTAATTTATAACTGTATAATTATGCTTTATGCACATGTAATGAAGCTGTACAGTGTAGTAATTAATAATCTTAATTAATCATCTGAGCACTTTTGGGAATCTAAGTTTCCATAATCATAGTTTATTACCAATTGAGAAATGCTTGTAATAAAGCCTTATGTAAATTTATGCAAATTGACTATAGCATTCCTTTTTTGGAAATGCAGAAGCAAGCTCCTCTTCTGTTTTATAGTTGTGGTGTTGCTTGATATATAGCAGGCTTCTTTAATCTTGCATTTAGCATCAGTTCTTTCAGTGCAGATCATCTTGGAAGTTGTTGATTGGAAGGTGTGGCCAGCAGTCCTTTGTGCTCAACAAATATTTCTCAATTGGTAACAAGATATGATTATGGGAACTCAGACTTCCCAAAAGTTCTCATATGATTAATTAAGATTATTAATTACTACACTATATAGCTTCATTACATGTGCATAAAACACAATTATAGTTTCAAAGTAATATATAATTTATGAAATAATAGGAAGTTTATAGAGAGCAATGCATCATTTCAAACAATATGAAGTTTGTTAGACAATATGTGCACATTGTAGAAAGCACATGGTTCATTTTATGCATTATTTTATCTTTCGTAGCCAGCATAGAAAATGTCACCATGAGATTTATATAGCACAATATTGAGATAAAACAATATAAATTTTGTAGAGAGCTCAATATTATTTAAATTCTAAGTAATATGAATTTTTAAAAATCTTAAGACAATGCTAAAAAGCACATTTATTTATCATTATTCTATAACATGTGAAATAGCTTGATAAAATGAAGTATATTTCAGCATATAGATTTTATCTGATTATAAAATGCATAAAAATAAAGTTAATCTTTTCATAATATATTTTAAAATAAGACACAATTCCTGGAAGCACAGTATTTCCATTTTGCAATTATAGAGATATTAAAATAAGCATTTCATTTATTTTAAAATTAGCACAATGTTATCTTTCACAAAATATTTTAAATTATGAAACATAATTTTATGAGGATAATTCATTTCTCAATAAGGTAAAAGAATTTTAAATTACCAAAATAATTATTTTATGGCTGCTTTTTGTACTCCTGCTATCAAAATTCTAATTCTGTTTTAAACAAAATTAAGTTTAATGAGAATACTTGTAAATAACAATAAGCAAATATACAGTTTATAATAGCAATAAAGTTATTTAAATAGTTAAGCACAGGTCTACTATTCATAATATTAATGGATTTAGTTTCAATTAAATGCAAACATTATTTAAACATGAATTATAGTATATATGTGTGGGAGATGATAATCTGGACCAACTGATGATTGCTGGTTTAGCATGAAATACATATATTTATCTTTTCAACATATATGTGCTTGAGTGTATCAGTGTTATTAGATAGGGTGGAGAGTGATGGGTCATCTGAAAGTCTGAGCTCATATATCCTATATATTACATATATATATATAGACACAGGTATAGAATAAGCCTGTGTTTCAGTTATTAAACATGAATTGGAAGTTAATTACAGTTCATAACAAATTGAATGTTATCTTTGTGAGAATTTCTGAAACTGATAAAGTAATGCTACAGTTTACCATTTCCTTCTGTTGAAAACAAGTTGTTTAAAATTTTCTTAACATAAATACATTCAGGAGATATTATAGTGAGATACTAGGCTAAGATGGGAAGCCTGAACAGATATTATTTTAGCCATTCATGGTTTAAATTAACAAAAATAAATAATTGATAAATTAACACATTCGGAAACAAATAAAAAAATATGTACGATAAAGTTGAAGTAAATTAAAACATATGATCAATTGCTTTTATATGACAAGTCAGGTGATATGAGGAAAAAAATCAATGATTGACACTTAAGGGCATTAAATTAATTATTTAATTTGACCTCAAATCAGTTGTCAAATAAAATATTCTAAAATAACTTTTTTTAATAGTGTCTGGAATTTTAGATATAACAAACTAATATTACACCATACATTTACTAATAATTATTTAATGATAATTAAATATTAGAATAATAAATAATTATATAACATTTTAATAGTTCTCAAAATAAATTAAAAATAATGCTTTAGGAAAATAATAATATATATATTTAAACAAAAAAAATTACAATTTAAACAATATTAAATCATTAATTCTTTTAAACAAGGAAATGGAATTATAATCAATTTCTTTTAAACTTTTTTTAAGTCAAAACAAATACATGCATGCTTACACACTTGCATGACTAGAATGTAACTTTAGAACTGTGTTAAAATGAATTGGAAATAACTATTTGTTATTCAGAATATAATAAGGTACTATTAAATTATTTAGATATTTGTTTTTTTTTTAAAATTAAAGCAACTTATTTAATAAATCTTTATTTAAAACTATATTTAGTGTATAATTGTATTTTAAGCTATATGTAAGGTAAACTTTAATAAGAATATTAAATCTATGGTTTTAAAATATTTATAACTACAAAATAAGCTAAACAATACTTTAAAAATAATTAAGCTCATCCTATCTAATCTTATTATAAAGAATATCTTATAATAGCAGTTTTTACAATTAATATTTTAACAGATTAAATTATTTATCATGTTTAACATGCAAACTAATTTATTTAAATAGAAAATAAACTATATATATATATATGCCTGCATAATATATAAACATAGTTCTGGATGCAGAACTTAAGGTTACTATTTATATATATATGAAGTATTCCAATACAATGGTATTACATCTATATTCCACATGGGATTCCAATTGGAAATTTCAAGAAGAGTTTGCCTTTTGAGCAATCAGATCACAATTAATTTATTTTAGTTACCTATTATTTTTAAATAGTTATTCTTAATTGCAGGTAAATCAAAACTTCATCATCCAGTATTTGCATGCATATAGAGTAATGATTTCTTAATTTTTCTTTTTTTTGCAGGCTTATGGAGAGGCTTTTGTTCAGCATAGACTATTAAAATTCGTTTCTACTGCTATATGAAATTATGTGGAAGGAAATAACTCATCACACATGGACTATAAAATAAACACACACTAATTTTCTAAGAGCATAGTTGTCCATCTATTCTTATAAATTATTCTTTAGGTAAACCAATATTTATGGGCTGTGTTTGAAATTCAGGGCTTGATTTTATTGTGAGCCTAATCTGCATCTTACTTGCTCAAGTTCCGATTATATATCACTGTGAAGAGAAAGTTTCTCATTTTTAATTACCCATGATACTAAACCTTATTAGTTGGAATATATGTAATAATTAATAATATAATGATTTATATAAATATGAAATATTGTGGAAGGAAATTACATTTCACATATGAATTATAAAATAAACATGCACTCTTATGTAAATGTGTAACTCAATGTTTAATATTTTTATTAGATAACTAGTTTTCTTTTGGAAAGTAGAGATAAATTGCAGAGAATATGCAAAATATAATCATTACCTAATTTTATAATATAATAAAATTTAAATTACATTTACATGTGATCATACTTGTATATATGTGTATGTTTTGATTATGCATATAATCAGCATGCCAGTGTATATATACATATTTAAATACAAGTACATCTATCCACTCCAGCCTTTACAACTGATAAACATAACCACATTCATGTGAAAAAGATAAATGATCTCCAATATACATATTTCATGCTGAACCAGCAACTGAAGTAGACTTCTTCACTTATGAATAGAAATAATAAGTAATAAAATAACATTTAATTAATATACTTATCCATATTTTAGATTTATTAAATCTTCTTACTACAATTTTGGTAATTAACATGACTTGTTTATTTCAGAAATAGCATGGTAATTCTGCCACTTTAGATCACTGTTCTATTGTAATCTTAACTGATATTAATGTAGGATTTTTAATACATTAAAACTGTGATCTGGTGATTATTGATTTTCTAATTGAAAATAAAATCTGAAGAGATCAGTATTTTCAGCCAGTTTGATAAACATCAAAGTTTTTTAAGCTATTCTTCATGAAAAGAAGTACAGCCACCACAGTGTCAACAGTTTTAATTCTTTGTAATTTGGTTCCCACAGTAATTGTGAGATTACTTTTAGAAAAAAGATTTATTACTAGTTTATTAAATATTTCTGATTATTTTTACATACTTGTTTAATAATTATTTAAAATAAAAATAATACACACATATACTTTGATTTTATTTATATGTTTTATTTTTAAAAGTAGAAATTAATAAATTTTACTTTAATGTTAACAATTAAAATTACAACTTAAGATGACCAAGTCTATGTGAAACTGATTGTGTATCATCATTACCTGCCAAAATGAATACTATGTTAATTATGTTAGAATCGTTTGAGATGTTCTAAAACTATAAAGCAATTTTAAGATTTTAAACCATAAATTTGATAAATTTATCAGACATTAACATATATTTGTTTGAATTTAAAAAATAAATTTAAAAGAAAAAAGATTTTGTTTTTTCTGAAGACTGTTTTTCTTTACATTGTTCTTATTACAACTCATTTTTCAATATTTGCAAATTTCAAATATGATTTTTTAAAATATTTTTCATTTGTAAAATCAAATTAAAAAGATATTAAGTTTCAATATAAAATAAAGATTTTATACAGAAATGAAAGGCTGAACATTGACAAAAACTGGCACTAGGCTTATCACTAGAATATGGCAGCATTTGAAAGAGTTAAGTATTCATAATATTTGCACACATATACATTTTTATATACTTACAAGTATATGTAGAGATTCTTTTTTTTACAATGCCAAACTAATATTTTCCCAACAAGATAATCTAGTTTTAAAATAGTTTAAATAAAACATTTATTGAAAAACAGACAATCAACTGAAATCATAATATAATCAAACTTTTTGCATTATTCTGAAAATTTTCTGCCATTTAGAATTAGATTTTGAATAAAGTCATTCCCTAGCTGAAATATTATCTTTAAGTTGCATTACAAAAATACACTGTGTCAAAAGCCTGACTCAGCAAAATAACAAATATTGTTTTGTAGCAAAGATTTATTATTGTAATAGTTGATAATTGTTTACATACTCTGATAGAATATATTTTATTACATATTATCAATGATATATATATATATACAGTCTTTTCAATCTGAAGAAGTACTTTTGGCTAATTTTTTAAGCCCCCTCAACTGCCATTAAATTCAAAAAACATAATGGAAGCAAACTTCATCACTCAAATCCCATGAATCCTGAATTTTAACATTAGCAGTTTATCTATTAATTATATTCATTTCATCACTACATATTAAAATTGCCTCCTTAATTTTTTTATTATTTTGGTTTCTCTCTTCATGAAGAATCTTAACACTTTATATATTAAACTTAAATTTATATTTACATGTACTTTTATGATCCTGAAACAGACATTAAATCTTTATTATTTTTACTTTTCACAATTGTATAACATTTCATACTTTTTAAATCTTTTTTCAATACTGTATCTTAGTTCACCTATATTTGATAACATACAACCACAAAAATTTTGATACACAACATTGCTTTTCTGCTTGACAGATATGGCATTTTTAGAATTATTCACTAACTTTTTAACATTATTTGTAACACAAAATGAAACATTAAGCACATACTTATATATATATCCTTAAAAAATTTTATCTGAGCATTTGAAATATATAGAATAGATATACATTTTTATTATCAATCTTCAATTCCTTTAAATCATTATAACTCTTTTTAAATTGACATAAATTATTATTAATAAAAAATGGATGTCTATTCCATATATCTTAAATGCTCAGGTGAAAATTTTAAGGATATCTATAAGGATGTGTTTAATGTTCCATTTTGTGTTACAATTAACATTAATAAGTTAGTGAACAATTCTGAAAATGTCATGCCTCTGAAGGAGAAAAATAATGTTGTGTATCAAATTTTTTTGTGGATATAGGTTATCATATATAGGTGAATTGAGGTGTAATATTGAAAAAAGATTAAAGAAGCATGAATTGTTATATAAGTACATGAAAGGTAAAAATGATACTTCAGTTTTTTTGTATCATGAAAGAACCTATAAATATAAATTTAAGTTTGATATTGAAAGTGTTAAGATTCTTCATGAAGAAAAAAACCATAATAAGAAAAATTAAGGAGGCAATTTTAATAAATAAAAATGAAATGAATATAATTAATAGACAAGCTGCTAATGTTAAAATTTGGGATTCATGGGATTTAAATTGATGTTTGCTTCTGTTATGGTTTTTGAAATTAATGACAATTCAAGAAGAAATTAAGTGAAAATATTTCGGTGGATTGAAGGCTATATATAATAGTTAATTACCATTATATTTATTATTATTACAATAGTTTTTTAATTAACAGACATTTTATTTATATATATATATATATTGTGATGATGATGATGATGATTTAACCCCATCATCCCATCACAAATTTTGGTCAGTTACCACTGTATTCAAGTGTTAGTTGACTCATAAAATTTAAAAGTGCAAATATAATTTAAAAACCAAAAGGATGTTTGTGGGCAATATACACACATATATTTATATTTTATTCATATTGGTAGCACAATACTTGCGTATTACAACTATTTTTTTACTTGTGTATATATATTGCCAGATATTAAATTTTGTTAATAAAGTTAAAAGAATAAAACCTAATTAAAACATATGTTAGTTTGTTTTAATTGCATTTATAAATTTAAAAAAATACTAAGATTTCAGTTCCCCTCTTTTCTTCCAAAGCATAAGCTTGTGGTTAAGACCTGTAGAGGTCCCTAGCATACATTCTTGAGGTTTATTGCCTTAGTAAATATTACTTATTTTCTTTGGTACAAATTCTTTTTTTTATTGAAAAAGAATCAAGATATTGTGTTGGAATATAATTAGATATAGTAGTATCAAAATTCTTGTAATTCCTTTTTGTAAATAATTAATAAATTTATCTATTTGCTATAATTATTTTTTGAAATTATTTTTTTAAATGTACCAAAATATGTTATCAAAGTTTGATTTGTAAAGTGTTTTATAAAAAATTCTTGAAATCCCTTTTTTATAAATGTTTAAGGGGTTCATCTGTGAGCTGATTAGAAAAAAAAATTAATTGAAATAAAAAATAAAAAAATGCATTTTTTTTGTGTGTGTAGCCTATAAAAAGAGATTTTGCTTTATGTATTGTCAGAATCAATCAGAGAGTGATCCATCAGAGTCAGTGAGTGGTTGGTGATTAGTGATTGAAATAACTAGAAACAAGAAAAAAAATATTGGAAAACCATTGGAAGCCATTTCTGAAAGACTATATGTAAATTTGAATCTGTCAATTTAAAAAGTATTATAAAACCTAAGCTACAAATTAATAGAATGGACTTTCATTTGTGATCCAGTGGAAAAAAAGAATGCTGATTAAGTAAACTAAAAAAAATGGAAATGAAATCTCTCTCTCTATTTCTCTATCTCTCTCTCACCAAGTGCACCAGATTTAATACTTATCACCATGTAATCTGCACCATTGTGCTGAAACCTGCCTAGCAAGATAAAAGTAAGCGAAATCAAATTTGTCTCTTTTTTTATTTGTTGCCACACACTTGAACAAAGCTATATAAGTTGGAGCATGCCAGGGAAGTTTTGTTTTGGACTAAGATGAATAGAGGGAAATGATTATCACAAAAACCACCATTATGTACTGTTTGGTATGAATAATTGAGTATTTTAAATATTTAGAGGAGCAGAAAGCAAATGTGTACAAACCCCCCCCCCCCATTTTGGTATAAGTAAGAAAAGAACATTTACATTTTTTTGGTCTTATGTGTTCGTTCTTGTTATTTTTAGAAATATATCGATTTAAAAAAATATCTTATCTAAATTAAGCTATACGTATTGGAATATATGTATACATATAGAGTTAGATCAACATGTGTATATTATTTTTTATTTGCTAATGTGTAAAACAATAAGTTAAAATAAATTATATCTTGCTATTTTTTTTTGTTTATGTAATATCACCGATCAATATGGGTATTATATATATATAGTTTATTTTGTATGTGTGTATTTGTATAACAATAATCTGCTGTATTATGTTATACAGTAAGAAACAAATAGAAGAGAGGGGATGTTTTTTTATTGTTAAGTAATGTATCATAGATTAGATTTTTTCTTTTGTGTTATCAGTATTATAATTATTTTTTTATTATTTCTAATTAAGATTAATAAAATCAAGTTTTTATGTTGTATTAGCCAAAAACGGTGTTCAATGTTTTACTCACCTCACTCCATAGTTAATATGAATAATATGTGTATTTATTGTAAAATAAGCTATTCACTTTGAGAATAATAGAGCTCCAATGAAAAGTTCAACCATTTCGATCCCAATAGGATTATTTGCAACTTTTAAAATATTTTTTTTACTAGGTCCATAATTCTATCAGCCACAGACATCAACATTTCTCAGTATAAATTTCCTAGGCAATTACTATTTGATGCAATATCCATGTATGGGCTGTGGGATATCATTGTATGTACTGCTAGCATTCAAATCCCAGGTATATGATAATAAAGTTCTTTCAGACCACACTGAGAGACCGATTTCAAACACAAATAAAAACACTTGGAAACTTTACCTTAATTATTATGGATCCAAATTGGTACAACTCTATTACAGGCATATTCAAAAACACCTTCTTGGGATACACTCTTTAAGATTCCCAGCATATGGCTTTTCACCACATATATTTGAAGGATCCCCTATACACATCCCTAGTAACAGCTATGATTTCAAATTATAATTGTACCATGATATCTGTCCAAGCATAATTCCAACACAAATTCTTGACCAAGAAGCTACCCTATGCCTATATATCAGAGGATTGAAACCCCAGTACTACTTTTGTCACCAGTAGAATCATTTAGCAGTGCAATATATTAATTTTCAAACTTCACTTTCAGAATGACCAGCTGATCACTTAAATCCTCAAGTCAGCAAAGAACAGTCAATAATAAATCTTTTCATGATTACATCCATAAATAGCCAAGAGTTTATCCATAGACATACTATCTATCCTACATGCTCATCTACCCTCAACTTTATTCTACTACCTACTAATGTGATAATGATAATTGTGCTAACTTAACTGATATACAAACAACCCCTAACTCAGATATCATTTCCAAAACAATGTCTCAAAAAAGGTTAATACTGCCTCAGAAGCTCTTATTTATAATCATACACATGCCAATAACCAGACTATTCATAATAAAACCTCAGCACATATCATGTAGACAATTTCTTCATGTTTACCACCTATACCAGCCATCTCCATACTCTAATGAAACAAAAAGAAAGCCTAGACATCCTCCCCCCAAAAACTCAGAAACTTAAAAAAAACAAAAAGAGATGTGTTTGACCTATTGATGCTGGACATGGACTTTGTAAAAACCAGTCATACCCTTATGCAAAATGAATGCACATTATATGACTCCATAGACCAATCTACACCTATTCCATAAACAATAAATACCCTCAACCATGACCAGTGTCTGTCGACTATAATACCAACACAAAGTTTCAAAGTCCAAAGTAGCAACAGTTCATTTGTTCACAACTAAGTTAAAGAACTCTAGTTTTTCATGCTCCAAAAGTACTCAAAACCTAAGCCTGACTAGAAAACAATAAGGAAACAAATCCAGCACATGTGTGGATCTCACAGATAATTGCCACACTACCATGGAAATTGCAAGACCCTCATCTATGTTACCCAGAAAACCCAACTTACAAAAATAAACCTGGTTTGCATCTGTAGATACAGCAGTCCAGAGCATGTAAAATTTATGTAATCTTGTGTAAATCAGTAAAACAATTTTTATATATGTAAACCTACAACTACAGATTATCCATGTAAAACAATTTTTATATATGTAAACCTACAACTACAGATTATCCATGTAATTACAGCAATCCTTACCATGTAAAACCATTCTAACTAATCCACAGCATGAAAAAATTATTGTAATATCATGTAAATTAATAAATCAACTTTTACATATGTAAACCTACATGGATGGATTGCCCATGTAACCACAGCAATCCAAACTATGTAAAACCTTTGTAACTAATCCACAGTATGTAAAAATTCCTGCAATCCTGGGTAAACCAATAAATCAACTTTTATATATGTAAACCTATAACTACAGATTGCCCATGTAAACACAGCAATAAGTAGAATAACTACTTTTTCTTATTGCATTGCCAAATGTATATCATATAACACTCAATCATCCATGCACTTTACTATTGTTACACAATGCTTTATTTACCATCGTCTTTTAAAATAGTCTATAAATTATTGAATGAATAAATTATAAATATTGATTGTTAGTAAAATTAATAATAGTAATAATAATAATAATGATGATGATGATGATGATAATAATATAAAGCGTCATAAACTTAAATATATAAAATATTTTAATATTATCACTGTATATATTATGAATATTTGTCAATAAATATATTTATTTCAATTCTATTTAAAAAAAAGAAGAATAAAAAAAAATGGTTAGAAATCAAAGAAAAAAATATATGTGTTGGAGTTAGAATTTCTGTATGTATAATTAAAGCAAAATATCATGTTTAAAAAATATATAATAGCATTATCACAGTTAAAGCAGAGAGATGACATATATATATATTAGTGCGATTGTGTGAGTGTATATATACACTCATAATTATACTAGAAATGATGAATTCTATTGCCTTCCAAAAAAAATATTGTAAGTAGAAATCTAGCAGAAAAAAATAAAAACCAAACCAAGAGCACAGGAAGTTATGATTTTAAAGATATTTCCAAGGTTCAATAAAAATACTATAAATATATACGTATATACATCCAATGATGTACTTTAAATTTAAAACACCCTCCTTCGTATGTGCTATATGTAATTCATACACTTCCAAATCATGAATAAAAACATTTGAGAAAATGCATGAGGGGAAAAAGGGTAGAGCTTTATGATATATGGTTAAATTTAATGAGAATAAATATATTAATTTTTAAGTAAATTCAAAGTTTCTATCTCCCTTAAAAATAATATAATAATCATTAATGTAATAAATAATTTTAATGTATTAATCAATGTTGTCCAATAAATGAGTACAAGCCATTTAGCAGATATAAACTGAATTGTAATAGGTAATATATTTGTATTTCTAGATGAAAACTATTGTCTAGTTACTAACTGTACATATTTTAAGTTTCTTTTGAGGAGTTCAGATTTTTAGAACATCTGAAAAGTCTTGGAATAAATTAAAATATATATCATATTAAAATTTTATGGTTAGTAACTTTTGGATATATAATATTTGTGTAATGTAAATCATAGATTCAATTTTACACATCATACATTGAATAAAAAGATTAAACATTCATTTATTGGATATTTACATCTTCATGTGTTATTAAATGTTATTGATTATAATCCTTTAATAAATAAAATAGTTGAATAGTAAGTCACTAAGGAGATCATGTGACATTTAAACTTTCAATTCAAACATCTTTAGCTTACAAAAGTTACCATTTGTACAAATATGTTAATGTAAACATTTTGTCTTTTATTTTTTTCTATTTAATTTATATAGCATATTTCATTATGTAATTGTATATTGTGGGACTAAATTTATATGTATATATAATCGCATGTCATCATGGGGCGATTGATATTAAGCTCCAAGATATCTGAAGTCTCTTATCGTAGAATGAAATCAGAATGGATGACCAATAAACTGTATGAATGGAAGTGATTAATGTGAAATATATTATAAATTCAATTTATAACGCACATACTGTACTAAGTAATCATTTTATCTATCATATATAGCATTAATTTACAGAAAATTTAACGAACTTGGAAGTTTTACAAACTCTTCTAATTGATTTTATTTCATTTCCGTAGAAATTGATTGAGGTTTTGGACAAATGTTTGTAAAACGAACATAAAGATTCTCCAAAACTTTTATTACAGTTTGTGAAAGGAAATGAACGAGGCGATAAAGGGTGTTCCTTTTTTAAAAAAAATATTAATCAAAATAACTTTTTAAAACATTCTTTTAAGTCTTCTCAACAATTCTATAAAGGAAAATGGGAAAGAAAAACACATTTTTCATAGAGTAAGTTCAAATAATAAATCTTGTACAACTTGTATATATAAAAAATATTAATGTTAACAAATACAATTCCACAGTCTCTACCAGTTTTACCAGTTACTAATCTCGATTCTTGATATCTATTTACTGACTCATAATAGGATGGTTAACGAGATTGGATATATGAATAAAAAAAATCCTAAACTTGTTTGAAAATTACAAATTTTTCAAATTTATATTGCTTTGATTTGAATTTAGAACATGAGTAAGATAAATATTACAATAATCACTATACCATGAGATTTCAGAAAGAAATTAGATGTTAATTGAAGCAGACTTCTTTAAAACTTTGAAGAAACTAGCAGGATAAAATCCTAATATCCACTCCACATGTTTTAATTGATACAGCTGTTATTATTATTTGATTATTGATTTAGAAAATAAACATGGATGGGCTACTCACCAATATGGATTAGCTAGTATAGTGAATTTAGTAATTTTTTATTTCTAAATTTGCCAAATAGTTTTTAACTGAAAAATTAATTGAGTTTTCTTGGAAGCAGGATAAATATGGATATGAATAATTTCTTTTTTTTAAATAGATATTTACAATCACATCAGATAAAATTAAATTATGTCTCTTATTGCCAGGAGGCTGTAAAGTCACCAGACAAGGCAATAGTTGTTAATTGGTGGTGAAGAGTATTATAATTCCTCTGACTGCTGATTCAGGATACCATTTTGTAATGATAATTTATTTAGATATCTATAATTGGTGATCACTTTCAAGTAAAATAAAACTTTCATAAATTGGAAGAATACTGTTTTAAATGGGCCATTGTTGGCATTTGTGATGTTAGAAAAAAAGATGAAGAGATAATTTAAAAACTGGACATGTACTGTATTACAGAGGCAATAATATTAGAAACGCAAATGGAGTAGGATTCATTATAAATAAAAAATGGAAGCAAAATTATAGAGATTGATGATATATTATAAGAGTTGCAAGAATGGATGATACCAGATATAAATATTTCAAGTTTATGCTTTAACAAGAGTTCTCATTGGGATGAAGAAGTAGTGGATTTTTTTATGGATGTACAAAATGCTTTTAAGCAGACCAAACAACATTTTAAAACTATTAGGGAGACTTTAATATTAGTATTGGTAAATGATTAAAAGTGTTGTGAATAAAATTGATTAAGTAATAGAAATAAAAGAGACTATAAGATGTGTAAAGTTCACAGAAAAAGAAAAACTATATTACGAGTTCTTTTTTTTTATTTGAGAAAAACTCTAAATAAAAATGATCTTGGAAGTATCAAAGTGAAGGTACAACAGAATTAGGATTATATTTTGACTAATAGAAAATACTTTATTTTAAGGCTAAAATATTTTTAATAGATTTGACATAGAAACTGATTATCCTTTAGTGACATATAAGATATATATTAGAGCAAAATTAATGAAACAAAAACTATTAACAATGTCAGAATTAATACTTGATATTTTTAATCTTCAGAAACATTCCATAAATTTAAATTAGAATTTTCCAATCATTTTTAAATATTAACAGATTTTGAAGATAGTTCCGATTTGAATAAAATCAATAAAAGATAATGTGCTCTACTAAAAATTACAAAAGTGATCACTGATACAAAAAAGCAGCAATTTACCTAGTAAATTTTCTATTGAGTCAAGAGAACATGAAAAAAAGAAAAAAATATGAAAATTTTTAAAAATGAGTTGGCAAAAATAATAGAAAGTAAAGTGTCAGAAATGTAAAATAACATCCCAGTATCAGAAAGGAAGTTATTTCTGCAAAAAGAAAAAAAAAAAGAACTATTATTAAAAAGACAGTTGGCACCATGGAATGTGTGGAAGAGTTCTATGAAGCATTTAATAGTAATAAAGAATAAGAAAACAAAGTATATACTGTAGTTATTACACTTTCTTATTGCACAGCATTTTAAATGAAGTTTGATATGTAATTAAATCTATGAAGATGAAAAAATCTCCAGGAAATTATTATTGATATCTTAAAAAAAAAAACAAGTAAAGAAATAGAAAAATTGTTTAAAAAATTATACATCAAATGTCTAAACAATAAAGTTGTACCAAATGATTGAAAGAGCACGATAGTAGTATTGAAATTTAAGAAAGGGAATAAAGAAGATATTATATACAGACCTATTAGCCATCTATTAGTTCTATATAAAATCTTTATTAAGATAATTACAACTCATCTACAGCAAACTTTAGATTCTAAACAATCAAAATAAACAACTTGAATTTAAAAATAATTTTAGCATAGTGGATCATACATAAACACTGGGAGAAAATATAGAAAAGTTCAACAAATATTGAATTGCCATTATGCATTAGATTTATAGATTATATAACATTTGATTGTATAAGAATTTCTGTAATGTGTAAACTTTGGATTATCAAGATATATGCCATTGAATATTGTCATATTCTGAAGAATGTTTATCAAAATGCATCAGCAACAATTATATTATATGATAATACTCAGATTACTAACATCAAGATTTCTAAAGCTTTTTACAATAATTTTACAAGAAATATTTTGTGGATTAAAATGTGAAACTATGAAAGTAAAAGTAAATGGTGATTATTTAAGTCAGATAGATTTTGTAGATGATATATTTGTTTTATAGATATTGTTTCAGAGCTTCAGAAATATTGCAAGTGTTATCAGATAAAATCTGAAAATACATGCTAAAAAACTAATGATCAATAAAGTTTTTCAGAAGTGAAAAAAAAAATTGGTAATGATGAATTAAAAAAACAAGTACACATACCTTGGTCATGTATGGAAACATAATGAATAAAATTAGTCACAGAATTAACTTGGATGGAGAGCTTTTTGTAGAAATAATTTAATATTAAAAAAATATGCTTATGTGTTTGAAAAGAAAAGTTTTTGATTGATGTGTTTTACCAGTTTTTACTATTGAATCTGAGGCTTTAATGCTTAACAGAAGGTCAATACAGAGCTAAAGAACAGTCAATGAAATATGAAGAAATGTATTTTAAAAGTAATGAGAAGAGATTTTAAATGAAATACATGAGTTAAAAAACAAACAGGAATTACTTACATCATTAAAAACATTAAGAGATTAAAATGGTGTTAGGATTAGATGACAATTGATGGACAGATGAAATTTTAAACCAAATTTCAAGAGACTGTAAAAGACATAAAAAATGACTATATGTGAGATAGATGAATGAAGTAAGTTTTTTTGATGTCTCTGTGGAGATGAGAAGATAGAAATTGAAGATACTGAATTAAACTTGAGAAAAACATTCATCCTACAGTGGATTGATAATGTTGAAAATATTGATAATTAACATTGGGCATTTCTATTATTCTACTAAGTGATACTCTAAGGCTCTTATGTATATGACATATGAAAAAAAATGTCTGAATGATTTATTTTTACAATTCTGTATAATTTATGTTTATAAAATACTTCACATTAATACATTCATCATAATCTTATGAACATGGTATTGGTGTGGTTGTAAAAAGGGTGTTCAACTTCATTTACTCCTTGAACATATTTAAATAGATTTTGAGGATTAATAATACTATTATAAAAAAGGAACAATCCCTCAGTGCTGCACTTTATGAATCTCCTTGCATTCGCTTGTGAGTATTGACTTGAAAAGTATAAGTATATAGTTACACTTAGAGATAAGTTCTAATCATAAGCATGCTCTAAGCATAAATTTGATGCTCATGAATGAGTGCAAGGAGATTCATAAAGCACATGAATGGAGGGATTGTTCATTTAGAATATTACACATGTAGGGTGCACTATATAAATAACAGAATGTTTATTAATACTATAATTATACACAATAATTGATAATAATTTAATAAATGAAATAATAGTAATCAAATTATAACAATATTGCTATTAATAATCAATACAATATGAAATACTGGAATTTAATTTCTAATCTATTGCAAAATCTTCTATTCTTATTACTTTTATGCAATCTAGTAATCAGCTTTAGTAATCACTAGATTACTTACAGATTTCATCAGTGAAGGGTTTTTATTATATTTTTTGAACAGTGCACTTTGTTATTTTTGGATCTAAAGTACATTTCCTCTAGAAGTAACATAAAATCAAGTTACTACTAGCTGAACCTGAAAAATTTGTTAATTTTTTAACTTAATCTTATTCAGGCCAAAAATTAAAGTTGCTTAAGATTATAAAAAACAAACTAAGGTCACCATAATACATAGAAACTAAATAAGTTTCAGATCTATATAACTATCCAAGCAAATAAGCCTGGATTGGGGGGAAAAATTAGTTTGGTAGCTTGATAGTGTAACAAGAAGTAAAAAGTGACTTCTCCAGGAAAGATGTATTAAAAGCAAAAAAATCCATATGCACTTTTCAAAAAATCCAAAAAGTTTTTTCTTGATGGAACTATAAATAAAAACTAGGCTAGGGCTATGTAGGTAGAATAGTACTGTGTAAGAATTTATTAAAAACTATCATCTGATATCTATTGATTACTAAAGTTTAGACTAGATGGCATAAAGTAATGAGAATAGCAGAATTTGATATTTAATAGCAATGGTGTAAGCAAGGGTTGTATGATGACTTGCTGGTCATGCATGTTCTCTTTTATAATTTGCATATTTCCCTCATTTATTCTGACTTTAATGGGTGCCTAATATTCTTCACACACACACCCATATATATATATATGTTTTAGTGAAAAGGTGACTCAGTTTCTCTTTAACTGTCTTCAGTGCCACTGTTCTCTGCAAAAATTTTAATGCAATAACATGTCCAGATTAAGAATTATGACATGAAATTTGATTATGCATTTTGCATATTAACCCATGATGGAACAATGTACTAATATTAAGTTTTGTTTTTAATTGAATAACTGTTACTAAAATATTTGAAATGAATGGCAGTCATGATTAACAAAAATGTTTTCAAGTAGTTTCAAGATTTTTGTTGGCAGGAGAGCATTGAAGATACTATGTGAAGATATAAAACCGCAGTTACTTTTCATGTCATAATTCAGGAACCAAACATTTCTAGTCCCTTAAAATTTTTGTGTGGATAGCTAAACTTTATCAGTATGTTACACATATGGTTATTCAGAGATAACGCAGCAGACAGATTAGAGAGAAAAACAGTCACCTTTTTATTAGAACACATTTACATACATACCACATAGTAAAAAATGAAAAGAAAACTGGTGTGTTATGAAACTTATATGTATTTATGGATAGACACCTGTTCTTCACACTTAAAATTTTTACCAAACATAAATAATTGTTATACAATTTAACCTAAATGTAAAGTTAGATTTTATTTTAAAATAAGTTTTGGTAAAATTCATATCTGGTGTTAATCATTCATCATTTATAGTTCGAAATTTTTTTATTTGAAAATTATATAAAGCACTTTTCAAAGTTTTTATTTGGAATAAAGTACAGAATATCATAACTAAGACATGATGTTTATGAGTAGTAATTTTAATCAATATGTGTGCAGTTTTATATTATTGCAATAAAGAGATGGGTTGAAACTTTTAAGAGACACTTGGATTGGTCTATCAGTTCTAAGTTTTATTCACCCATATTTCTTGACTAATATTTAAATGATTGAATTATAATTATTAGTTCTGTTTATTGATCTCTATTAGAATGAAAGAATAACTGAGAATAATTAAAAAAAGTCTATGAGAAAATATATCTTTTCATTTTCTCTCTTTTTGTATCAATCTTTGGTACTGTTTTTTTTTTTATCATTTTATTTTCTTATCACATGACTTTATTACATAACTTTAGCTGACACATTACTGTTTCAGCTGCATAATTTTTTTTCTACCACAACTATGCCATCTGCTGTAAGATTTAGTAATTAATAAATGATTGATGATAGGAGGTGGCATAGCTGTGGTAAAAGAAAGTATGCTGCTGTAACAGCAATGTGTAAACTTAAGAAAAATGCAATATTTTATTGGTTTTATATCAATTCTGGTCACAATATAAAAGTGCCTATAGTTGTTTAAAAAATAAAGACTATTGGAATATGGATAATAAATTGGTTCCAGATCTATATGATAAAATTAGTAAGTTGATTTAGATTAAAAACATTTAATGGTTTCAATTTGGTGATATCTTGATAATAAAACAGAAAAGTAAATGATAGCTGCTAGAAAGAAGGTGCATTAGATCCTAAAGATCCAAGTACACTGTTCCAAGATACAAAGCTTCTTATTGATGAAAGCTATATGCTTGGAATTAGTCTGAAAATAATACATAGTATAGACCAGGATAAGGATTTATTAAGAACCATCATCTGAAAACTATTAGTTACTAAAGATTATAATAGATGCAAAGTTATGGTGAAAAAGAAGGGGTTAACAACAAGCCTTTTAATTATTCTTTGCTTTTTTTTGTCTGTTTCTATTTAATAATAACATATTATTTCTGATCTTCATAATTTTAATTAGCTATTTATTTCATAGGCACATAATGATAATGGTTATATTTTATTATTTAATTTGTAAATAATATTTAATTTATAAAGCACAAACAGTATTTGAAATTAAACTGAGAGACTGCAAACCTCTCATGCTTATTAGCCAATCAGGTGTTATTAATAGTGATCAAATCATAAATACAAGACAGAGAATTTAACAAAAAGAGGGTGTCCACCCTCCTCTTTACTTGTCTTTCTCTATATCCAAGCCAGTCTGAAGTACTTAGATTTTAAGGTGTGAATCTTCAAACATATGTGTACTCAGTGAATTAAATGTGAATATGGCTTGGATATAGAGAAAGACAAGTAAAGAGGAGGGTGGATGCCCTCTTCTTGTTAAATTCTCTGTCTTGTATTTACAATTTGATCGCTATTAATTATTTAATTTGTTTAAAATCATTTCTTTTTTTACACTATTATTCGGACTTATCAATTCAATATATATAGTGTTTACAGCAATAGATTACAAAAAGTTCTTTAAAAAAATACAAACAAAAACTTGTTTAAAAGATTTGCTAAAATAAACTTAGTCTGAAATGCATATATAAATGTAACCAGATAAGAAGAATCTGATCATGATGAATCAGTTAATGATATTTTGGTTGGATGCATCACAACTCTTATATGATTTCATTGAATACAAATTACTATTTTATTACTTGTATGCAGTGCAGATCAAGCAAAGAATCAAAGTACTGAATCTGCTGTGAAGATGTAAACATATATTGAAAGCATGCTAGGCAGTAATAAAGGTAAATATTTTAAAAAAATTTTTTCTGTGAATATTTTCATTTTACCAGATATTATATTAGTTCAGGAAAAAAAAGAAAATAGTAATAATTAAATAAATAGCATTGTAAATTGCTATATACAGAATATCTTCCTGTTTGAAAAAGGACAAATTTCATTCAAAAAATTAGCAAGCCAATATTAATAGCCATAAGAGAATTACACTGACACCTGCCCTTTATGAATTTATAAAGCTGAGGAATACTCTCACTCTAACCATAAAAGAAAGTCTTTGAAAAAATAAGAAAGAATTTACCTTCTCTTTTATCTAAATTCACACACACGCACATATATATATATATAGGATTTGAACTCAGATTTTCAAGCACCCTTCAACTATCCACACTATCTCATACAACTGATACACATGACCACACACATGTAGAAAAGATTAATAATCACCAATATACGTATTTCATGCTAAACCAGCACTCATCAGTTGGATACATATAGAAAAGATTAATAATCACCAATATACGTATTTCATGCTAAACCAGGATGTGAGAGATGATAATCTGGACCAACTGATGAGTGCTGATTTAGCATGAAATACGTATATTGGTGATTATTAATCTTTTCTACATGTGTGTGGTCTCAGTTGTATGAGATAGTGTGGATAGTTGAAGGGTGCTTGAAAATCTGAGTTCAAATCCTCTATACTTACAATTAAGCTCCCAGGTTTGTGAAGAGTGCCTGGTTTTCATATATATATATATTTGAAGCATTTCAAATTGACAGCATGAAGGACTTAATCAATCACTTTTACTTCTGTTCTCTATATAATAATAAATGACGTTTGCAAAATTCATACAGTGCATGTGGCAATGACTATTACAAATAAAACACAACACTAGATAAATAAATAATTAGTTATAAGCCAATAATTAAAAAGTGAGAAAGTGAAAAATCATTCAAAATGAACACATTTTGTCATACATATTTAAACAGCAGCACAAATTTCAACAAATTAGTTCAATCAGGTAAAAAGTTTGATTAATAGGCAGAATAAATTTCAAGATCAAAATGCATTATCAAAAAACCTAAGATTTATCTTACTGGCAGGTCAAATGTTTTGAAAATCAAAAAGCTGTGTTTTTTCTCAAATGATGAATCTAAAAGTCAAATCAGCAAAACTGCCAATTACTAAATTTTCCACCAGTGCAAATATAAGTTCAATACAAATATTTTGATTTTTTTCAAATACGTAGGATTACATTTATTTATCTCATATTTACTTCTAATATTGTTACTTTTTAAGTTTTTCTATTTTGCCTGGTCATAAAGGTCAGTCCAAAGTGTAAAAAATAGATATATTTCATAATTCTTGCACTTGTGTTATATTGAAATATATAGTGCTACATAATTTATAAGACTGTTGAGATATGAAACTGAGCTGAAGTAAGCCACCTCATAGAGAGATTGGTAAAGTTTTCAAACTATATATATATATATATATTATTATTATTATTATTATTATTATTATTATTATTATTATTATTATTATTATTATTATTATTATTATTATTATTATTATTATTATTATTATTATTATTATTATTATTATTATTATTATTATTATTATTATTATTATTATTATTATTATTATTATTATTATTATTATTATTATTATTATTATTATTATTATTATTATTATTATTATTATTATTATTATTATTATTATTATTATTATTATTATTATTATTATTATTATTATTATTATTATTATTATTATTATTATTATTATTATTATTATTATTATTATTATTATTAATTAAACTTACTTTCATTCATGCAGGCATCATATAGGTCTCTCACCATTTTATCTGGGCTGCTAAAGGACGTATTACTTCTATCTTCAAAAATATCTGCAGCACAAAAACAAGATGATACGATTTATCTATCGAATATATTAAACTCACAGTACATTTAAAACATTTCTGTTATGGCACTCATAATGTATATGTATATATAATTGAATATTTGTAAATACAGTAATTAAATAGTTAAATTTTTTTTATCCACTTAGGAGCGCTTTTAATTATCCTAGTAATCTTTGTCAACTAAAACTTTTGTTTAGTTGACACAGATTACAAAGATAATTGAAAGTGCTCCTAAATGGATAAATTTTTTTAATTATTTAATTACTGTATTTACAAATATTCAATTATATAATTATGTATATTGCTCTGAAAAAATACAGACATCAAATAATATTATATATATATATATATATATATATAATTAGTTTCCAACCAGTAACCACCTAAACATTCACAGTAAATATAGCAACCAATATCTCTAACTGCTGTCAAGGCAACCTTCACACCTTTTAATAGCAAGAATGGAAATCCATTCTTACTAATGATCCATTGAATATATATGGACACTTAAAGATTGCAACTTGACTACAGAGTATGAAATATTGTTACAATGAAGTTTAAATAAACCTCTTTAAACATGAAATAAACATGTCACTATAATGCAGACTAATAAATAGTCATCTATCGGAACATTATTTAATGCAATACTTTTAAATTGCCCATGTATTATTTAGAAATAATAAGCGAAATAGTGCCTAAAGCTAATCTGGGATAATGATATAATTAGTTTCCAACCAGTAACCACCTAAACATTCACAGTAAATATAGCAACCAATATCTCTAACTGCTGTCAAGGCAACCTTCACACCTTTTAATAGCAAGAATGGAAATCCATTCTTACTAATGATCCATTGAATATATATGGACACTTAAAGATTGCAACTTGACTACAGAGTATGAAATATTGTTACAATGAAGTTTAAATAAACCTCTTTAAACATGAAATAAACATGTCACTATAATGCAGACTAATAAATAGTCATCTAAAACATTATTTAATGCAATACTTTTAAATTGCCCATGTATTATTTAGAAATAATAAGCGAAATAGTGCCTAAAGCTAATCTGGGATAATGATATAATTAGTTTCCAACCAGTAACCACCTAAACATTCACAGTAAATATAGCAACCAATATCTCTAACTGCTGTCAAGGCAACCTTCACACCTTTTAATAGCAAGAATGGAAATCCATTCTTACTAATGATCCATTGAATATATATGGACACTTAAAGATTGCAACTTGACTACAGAGTATGAAATATTGTTACAATGAAGTTTAAATAAACCTCTTTAAACATGAAATAAACATGTCACTATAATGCAGACTAATAAATAGTCATCTAAAACATTATTTAATGCAATACTTTTAAATTGCCCATGTATTATTTAGAAATAATAAGCGAAATAGTGCCTAAAGCTAATCTGGGATAATGATATAATTAGTTTCCAACCAGTAACCACCTAAACATTCACAGTAAATATAGCAACCAATATCTCTAACTGCTGTCAAGGCAACCTTCACACCTTTTAATAGCAAGAATGGAAATCCATTCTTACTAATGATCCATTGAATATATATGGACACTTAAAGATTGCAACTTGACTACAGAGTATGAAATATTGTTACAATGAAGTTTAAATAAACCTCTTTAAACATGAAATAAACATGTCACTATAATGCAGACTAATAAATAGTCATCTAAAACATTATTTAATGCAATACTTTTAAATTGCCCATGTATTATTTATTATATGCCCATGTATTATATAAATACATACATCAAATAATATATATATATATATATATATATATATATATATATATATATATATTGTAATAAACTGGCTACATAGCTGCACTAAAAATAATTAGATAATTGACAGCATGTTTCTCAGATTTAAGCATAAAATTATTTAATCAATGAGAAAAATAATAATTAATTTTCCCATGCATATTTTTTTTATAATAATGGGTCTTCAATTAACTAAATATTTCAAGTCCCAAAATGATAGTGTGAGAGTTTTCAAACATTAAATTTACTAAATAATAATATAATTATAATTAATATTTCAATAAGAGTTATAAATGATTGTAGAAGGGAGAGAAGTTTGTAAAAAATGTAAACAAGTTTTTTAACTCTCTCTAATAATTATAATCAATTAGTAGTTTTAATTTAAACTATGAAAATGTACTATGAGAAAAAAATATTTTTCTCTTGCTTGTAAATTATTTAATAAATATGAATTGCAACCTTAAAAAGAGAGATAAAGTTTTATTTTAAATAGTATTTTTAAAAAGAAAAAAAAATAAGATGTTAATCCTTTTGATAATTTGATTTTTAATTAGACCAAGCGTTTTTCTTTTTATCCATATTCAATGCAAAAAATCAAATTACTGCAATTAAATGATTATCTTGTTTAACTTTTGAAGAAAAATGTTTTAATTAGAAAGTAATGTCAAGAATTTTATGATGTTAATTTAAGTTCTTGACTTGTTTTTCAAGATGAATAATTGAATTTATATAAAATTATCTAATTGACTGTTATAAAAACCATCATATTAGAGACAAATTGTGATTGGCTTGTAGGCAAGATAATTCTAGAAAAAAAATAATGGGTGTGTGAATATGTCAAAAGACCCAAGTGTCTGATAAGAAAGAAGAGCAGTCAAGTCTTAATCCATCTGATAAAGAAGAAGCAGAAAATTTTAACAAGCTGTTGCATACAGCATGAATCTTAACAAAGCTATTGCATAGAACACCAAAAGTTTTTATCAAAAAAATTATGAGTTTAATCATGAAAAAGATTTGTACAATTAAAACCATGTGTTAAATTCAGTGAAAAACTAAACATCAACTTCCTTCATGTAACCTGCCTTCATTGGAATAAAGTGTAGAGAAGTTAATCCCTAAATTAATCTGCAACCTTGTTTATAACCAAGAACATGAGTCTTACTCTCACCTGGGAAATTTATTTAAAAAATGGAATAAATTTTTTCTGTTGTTAACCTGAAAATGAAATACTGCATACCAGAAAAAAGACAAATTAATCATGTTCATGTGTAGAAGCCTTTAAGAAGAAAACTCTACTTAAAAAAAGGAAAATATAATTGAGAGAAATGACTCCACAGAAAAAAAGTAAAACTATGGTTGAAGGTATTTTTTGTGTGTGTACACTGTATTAATAGTAAAAAAAATATTTTAAATATTTTCATTAAGTTAATGTTCTCAAATTGAGAAAGGTTTTTTTTTAAAACTTAAATTTTTTTTTGAGAAATATTATTTTTCCTTCCTAAAAACTTAACAAAAGTTTAATTCAGCTAAATCAAAGATTGTTTATCTTTGATTTTGAAATTGTTATTTTTCCAACTCTTAGTTATTTTAAAAAATAACTTAATTACTTAAAAGTTATTTTATGGATAGAAATCAACTGATTAATTATAATTTAAATGAAAATATATTGTTTGATGAAATGAATGTTTAAAATTTCATACTGTCATTTCATTTTTTTGTTTATTGTTAATCAATTAGTTATTAAATAATTGTTTAAAACATATTTTATAGTCTTAATTTCTTTATTCTATTCAATTCCTGATTTATAAATTGCAGTGTGTGTGACTTTATTTTATGACAGCATAGTATTCTAGGATTTTTTAAACAGTCCTTATAAAACTATTAACTTATAATAGAGTAAACCTAGGAATTATTTAAAGTGATTTATAATAAGCTGCTTCATTTATTTATTTATCTTTTGCTCACAGTATTACTTTATAGAGTTCTTGCTTCCTAAGCTAGATTTGTTCATAAGTTATATGGAGTAAGGATTTATGTTTAGAGTTATGTACATCCAGATGATGATCCTGGTTGAGGCAAAAGAAATATCCTTCAAAGTCTATGCACTACATTTCATTTTATTAATTATTTTTTTTAGTTTATAGTTGGCCAGCACATTAATGATACTAAGTGGCCAGAGCATTGATGATGGTCATGATGTTTTAGTATCTTATTATTATTTAATTTATTGATGTATTTTGATGGAGTAGCACCTAAGTATATGCATATGGATAATTATTATTTGTATTCTTTCCCTAGGTTTGGCAATAGCTAAGTAATTGGCCTCATTCTATAGTGGACCACTTTTAAATCCAGTCACAAGGCTGACTATTGATTTATTTTTTTATTGTTGATCATTTATAATGATGAATGATTATTACTTTTTTGTAATGCTGGTGAAATTGTAGTTAGTTTTGTGCTGATCTCTCATGCTCATTCCTTTTTATATTTAATTTTATATTTTGTTATTTAAGGATGATGATGATCTCCAATCTCCTCATAATTCAGCACTAATATGATATATTGTTATAAATGGCTACTCAATTGTGGAACATTGTAACCTCAGATTCTCTCTAATTAATATCCTGTTACAATTATTGCCCAACTTGTGGGATTATTATTTTCATTGTGCTACAATATTTACAGTGCTCAATATGTATGTTATACACTGACATTAAATTTTATGAAACTAATACAATAGTAATCAGAATATTCTCAAATTACAGTATAAGACAATTATTTTTTATGAGAAAATATTAGCCATCTTTTCTTCTGAGTTCATTTTCTTATATAAAGAGTTGCCTGAAACACATAGGCTAAAAGGAATGAATAGTAAATTAATCACAATTTATCTTAAAAATCACCTTTTTCTTCTAATTAAACTCAAGACAAAAAACATATTACACATTACAAGATAAAACTTGTTTATTTTTAGAACTGTCAATTAGCAACATCAAAAATAAAGTTATCTCTGGCTATTTACATGAACATAATCCCTTAAATTTTCATTATTTACATATATGTAAATATTGAACAGGTAATCTTTTAGTTTAAAAGTGAATCAGAAAAATACTACTATTAAATGATATGATTTCAGTTTGCAATGCCAGTTTTTTTTTTTTTTTTACCATTTACTTCATAGCTGAAATTTGTCTAAATAAATATATAAACATTTGTTTATTCTTATATTTGTTTTCCATCTAAAAAATCTATGAAAATCTTTGAAATATATATAATAAAAAGTAACAATAAATATAATGGTAATAATATATTATAAAAAGTGTTATAATCCACAGCAGTACTTTCAATTAATCACTTAGCCCTTTTCAGCTATAATGTCAATTCAAATATAACAAAAATAAGCATCACCAATTCATATCCCATAATTCCTGAATCATTTATATTATATAATATGAATTGATAATTGTGTGAATTATAATACTTTTTTATATTATTATTGTCATATTTATTATTTTTTTATTTATTACAATATTTATTACACAATGGACACGTTATTATATATATATGAAAGCAAATAATCACTGGTTTGAATAAGGTTGTGTTAACATCTTTGTAGTTTGATGGTCATCCTCACAGTCTTCAGTAACTAAATCTGCTTTTGATTTAAGGGCATGGCTACACAAAAAAGTGGATTCATTTTACATCTACTTTGAAGATAGACATAAATGCTATGATTTCTCAAAAAATTGAGCACTTATTATGCATTATTTAAAGCTTTATACTTCCAATGATATATATATATGTGTGTCTGTGTGTTCAGATTTAAAAGGAAATATACAGATAAGTAGATGAATTTATATATATATAAATAAAATAATATATATATAACTAAGATATATGAATAATAAATGGATGGCAGCTAAACTTATAGACAAATAGATATTTGATATTCAAATTAGATATCAGTCTCTCATTTTACTTAATAATACAGAAGAATAGTTTTAGAAGCTTTTTGCCTTTTTATTAGCTGTTAAACTGAAGCTATGGCCATCCTGCCTGTTTGTATTTCATTTTAATTTGTAAATAAAGTGGCATAGAAGCTCAGTGAGTTTTCTGTGATATTACACATTTCACTTCATATGTAGTATCATATATATGAACAAATATTCTGTATTATATTCATTCATCTAATTGTTTATTTATCAATTCATTCAACCAATAATCTATATCTCTACTTACCTATCTACTTTCATGTTTGTCTGTCTGTCCGTCAATCTATCTATCTATCTATCTATCTATCTATCTATCTATCTATCTATCTATCTATCTATCTATCTATCTATCTATCTATCTATCTATCTATCTATCTATCTATCTATCTATCTATCTATCTATCTATCTATCTATCTATCTATCTATCTATCTATCTATCTATCTATCTATCTATCTATCTATCTATCTATCTATCTATCTATCTATCTATCTATCTATCTATCTATCTATCTATCTATCTATCTATCTATCTATCTATCTATCTATCTATCTATCTATCTATCTATCTATCTATCTATCTATCTATCTATCTATCTATCTATCTATCTATCTATCTATCTATCTATCTATCTATCTATCTATCTATCTATCTATCTATCTATCTATCTATCTATCTATCTATCTATCTATCTATCTATCTATCTATCTATCTATCTATCTATCTATCTATCTATCTATCTATCTATCTATCTATCTATCTATCTATCTATCTATCTATCTATCTATCTATCTATCTATCTATCTATCTATCTATCTATCTATCTATCTATCTATCTATCTATCTATCTATCTATCTATCTATCTATCTATCTATCTATCTATCTATCTATCTATCTATCTATCTATCTATCTATCTATCTATCTATCTATCTATCTATCTATCTATCTATCTATCTATCTATCTAATCCCGCTACTAACTAGCTATCTACCTATCTATTTATAAATCTTATTTATCTATCACTTTATTTATCTATATATTTTACCTTATTTTATATATATATATATAATAAGCGAATACCAACATCAATAATAATCAACAATTTCAATTAAAAAACTAAAGGACAGAGATAGATCTCTTGCTACAAAATTCTTGTACGAGGAGACTTGGAAACTGTTTCAGTTTCCATGTTAAGATCTACTTACCTAAGATATGATGTATATACATGTCTAATTATTACCTTTTGTATCATTATATTATTTTGAGTTAACTGTAGAGTGTTTGCTAAAGTTGTAAATGTAATCCCCCTTTTTTATCTACTATATCTGTAAACACATATTAGACCTAATAAAGTTATTTTGAAGAATAAAACAATAATAATCAACAATTTCAAACTGTTGTCAATGAAGACTATGAGGGTGACCATCTAATTACAAAGATGTTATCACAACTTTATTCAAACCAGTGATTATTTGCTTTCATATATACATAATAAAGTGTCCATGATGTAATAAACATTGTAATAAAAAATAATAAAAAATACAACAGTAATAATATATAAAGTATTATATACATATACCCTAAAATTAAAGTACCCTTTAAATAATTTGCTGTTGGGCAAAGACCAAGAAAAAGTGCCGAATGATACGGATTTTATTATTTTTCTATTTTACTTGTTTTAGTTATATATTTGCTACACAAGTCAATAAAAATTGAACTTCTTTAAATTAAATGTAAAAAAATAGTTTGAATCCCATGATTATTCAGCCACGATGAATCTTTTTTTATTATCAGAATTTTAACATAGAAATTTACAATATTGCAATATTAAAAGGATAACTTAAATATAACTTAAAACACTACTTATAACAAAGAGAGCATGTCATTATTAAGCAAAATTAAAAATAGAAAGACTAGTTTTTAAAATTTTTTATCTCGGTAAAAGTGAGTAATATTATTAGATCCAGTATACCCTCAGTACTTAGGAAAAGCTTAGAACACCTAGGAAACGCTTGTATTTTAAAGAAGTCTTATATAATTTTTTGCTTAAAAATACAGAACTAATTTTTTCTAAATTTGTATGAATAAAATATTACTTTTCCAACTATTTACTAAAACAATAAATTTATTTATACTTTTAATCTCTATGCTTATTTGTGTTTCATAAGTGCATAATCAATCTCAAACAATTATTTTAAAAATATAAAAAATACTTTTAGCCCTATATTGCATATGTAGTTCTTCACACACTAAGAACCATGTGACTTGAATGCTGCGCTATAATATTTATCTATAAGAAGTATAATCTACTCAAAAAAAGGAATGGTTCAACTCATACTTGCTTGCACTCTCTCAAATTTTTACTCATGAACATCATGACCAAAACTTGGCAATCAACAATTTACTTCGTTGTGCTCTCTCTCATAACGTAAATCTTTATTTCCATTATCACTTACTATTAGATTTTATCCCTAAAAATAAATATTTGAACTTTTCTTCAGTTTAGTTATCATGATTATATTAGAATACAACACTCTTCAAATTTGGATTATGTGTTAATGAAGTTAAACAACTTATCATACTATTACGGTTGTACTTCATTAAACTTTTGCCTCTGTAATGTAAATTTATTCTATTGTAAATATATTAATATTTGTATATAGTTGGTTATTAATAAAGTTTTATATATATGCAAAAAGTATTCACATTTTTTATAAAATAGTAATAATTAAATGTTTTCTTCATCCTATTCTAGAACCATCTATTATAAGCCTGAATAACCAATAAATGTCAAATAGTATAGTGCTACAATATCCTCATCGCCAGACTGATTTCTGGAGTCTGCATTTATTATGATAAATTTAAGATTAAAATCTGAAACTAATCCAATAACGTGTCTAGCAGTCACCTTTTATTTGTTTTTACCATTTAAACTAATAGCCTGAAATTAAAACAAAATCAAAAGTTTAGCATTCAAGCCAAATTAATTTCTTAGTTATGTAGATCTGAAACCTGGTCTGTTTATATGTATTATAGTCACCACCATACCAATTGCAAACCCTTTATAATTTTGGGTAGATAGATAATTCCAATAACACCATCATATGATGTAGTTTCCTCATATATTTCCAAAAGTAATTAGTTCTTTTCACTCTTGAGTCAGTAATTGTAATCTTAAAAAATCTATATTCCTTAGATTGTATAATACTATAATATTCACATGTCAGTGAATATTTCACAATTCTAAAATGAAATTAATACATTTATGCATCTACTCCTTTTATCTTGCATAGTATAATGAAGTAAAAATGACTATAGATGCATGGATGCATTAGTTTCCCATCTAAACCCTAAATCCTTTTTAATAAAATCCAGAAACATGTCTGTTGATATGGATATTATAGCAACTACACTATCTAGCATTACTACTTTTCAGACTTACAGCAGATGGCTCTGGGGTAGAGTTTAAAGGAGCTGCTCTTGGAAGCTGATGAAAAAACTTAGAAAGTTATGTAATGATTATTCACAATGTTAATACTTTTAATATATGATCAATATAAACATTTAATTTATGCATTTACAAAACTGCCATGCTCCATTTTGTTTTTACACAAGAATGTTACAAAAGATGCAATCAGCTGGAGAAACAGTAATTACATTAATTACATTAAAGTTGTAGTTATGCTTTGGTTAAGTTAAGTAAGTATTCTAGTGAATTCCTGTGGGTCTCTATTAAGATACACCAATATTAAAAATTTTTTTTTTTTAATATTTCAAAATAGAAACAGAAAGTACTAGCTAAGATAACACAAGTCTTCTTTTTTGGCTTAGCTTGCTTTCATAAATTCAATTTGAAAATTTAAAATTACTGAGACATTGGAAGCATTGATATTTCTTTTCAATAACATATACATGTAACCTTATAAAAGAAAAGCAATATTACATTGTGTTTCTTAAATTTTTTTGTAGCAAGTAAGATACCAGTATATATTTAAAGTAAATAAAAAGTGATTAATATACTAGCAAAATCTACATTTCATACCTAAATCTATTCTTAAAAGCCTTAGTTTTCATATCAGGTCATAATACTATTTGTAAAAAATAAGTTTTTTAACTGGTATTATGACATGAAAAAACACTGGCTAGTAATACTATATTTTGAATCAGAATATTATAACTAGAAATATTTAATGAATTTCTGGTTCACCTTCAAGAATAAAAAAAAGAGAAATATCATAACAAAGAAAATCCATATATGAGTACATGTCTTGAATGACTTGCAGTATTTATATTTGAGCATTATCTGCCTTTTCCAATTATAAAAAATAAATAAATACAGCAAATATTCTATAGTAAATATTTGTATAGATAATATATGTATAAATACATTTTATTTTTACTAACATTTATTATTTATCACTTGTTATTACAGAAAATAGCAATAAAAATATTTCTAATGTATTTTCAATAAAGGATAACTTACTTTTAAGTATAACTTGAAGTTCGTCCCTTAGTTGCGAAAAGGTACTATATAATCCCTTATCCTCTGGAATAATATGCCGTTTATTCCAATTTCCACAAGCATATTCAAAAAAGTCATCACAAGGATCTACTTCTTGATTCATAGACATAAGAAGGTTATTGGCTAAAATTATATAATATATTTAAAATAATACCTATAGACGAAAATGTATTGTATAAATTATTAATATATATATATGTGCATATATAATTGTGAAAAAGATATGTCTTTAAATAATCTACTGCAAGGATTTCACCACAACTCAAATACAAAAAATGTAAAGGAAAATGCCCTACTTACCAGGCTTGTTAATTGTAAATGGTGAGTTTTGTTCATTGTTTTTCTTCCCCTTCTACCCATTAAAACAGTTTGATACTTATATATAAATTAATGTTAGATGGCTTTTATGTTGCTATTGGCTGGCTACTGAAACAATTTTCACATTTTATCAAGTGTGAATATAAATTCCATCAAAGGCATAGTAAGATTTATTGACCACTACATTGTGAGGTTCCATTATACACACACACACACACATATATATATATATATATTCTAACCTGTAATCTCGTGCATCTCCACTTCCAGATAATAAATGATATGAAATAAAACGGGTTCTAGCTCAGTTAATAATTAATAAATAAAATATTCAGCATTAAAATTAAATATTCCACTAGCTCAAATTTAAAATTCGAATAAGGTTCAATTTATAAAAATAAATTAAATAAATATTTAATATTTTCATGAGACTTGAAGTGAAAATACATGTGACAAGATAGATTACATTGAACCAATATCCTACAGGATACTACCTCAATGGCATAAGAACACTATCCCCCTTTATTACTATTTTAAATAACAAACTCATAGTATTCTTACGGCTTTAATAACTTCTACTCACTAAGATTAAACTAATAATTAAGTCTTAATCTTCTATTTGTAATAATCTAGCTCAATAAAATAATCTCAGGTTCATAAAGTTTATTCTAAGTTAATTTAAATACGGTAGTAAAATATGAGAAGTGATTTTATGTCATAATCTACTACACTGAAACTAATAATAATAAATAACAGTAATAATATTCTTCATTGTTTAATTACTACTGGATATCTTTTCTTTTCGTTATATTTTTATTACCATAATAAAATAATAAAATAATTTTATATAATCTTTTACCTTCATGTAATAATATAATAAATACGTGGTAGCATATGATAATCTGATAAACAAAGGATGTGTGGCAACTGATAGCATATAATTCAGTATACTATTGTGATAACTGATTTATGACCAATAAAACAATGTAAAATTATAATTATTTAATTAAATGAATACCAATAAAATATTTAAATTCTTAAATAATTCTCTATTTATCTTTTTGTGCAAAATTATATATTTGTTTCGATTATTATGCATATATCGTGATTTCATGCAGCGATGTGGAGAAATAAATAACTCGGACACAAAATTTTTGAAATAACAAAATTTAACAAAGTTTATTACTAACAACAAATAAATAAACAATTTATTTACACTATTTACAGTGGATATCCTTAACTTTTTTACTTTACAGTTTGATCTACCGGGTTATAAAAAAAATAATTTATATTTCAATTATATCTTTATTTAGATTTAGGACAAAATTTAAAAAAAATGCTACTATTTGTTTTCTCATTATGGTTAACTTATTACAAGTATATTTATCTACTTTATTAGCAACAGCATTTTATCCTTAATATTATTAAACTATCTTATTTTAAAAAATTCATACTTAGAAAACATTCTATAGAAAACAAAATTTTATAATGAGTATGGACTTCTCAAAATATTAAAAAAAATTTCATCTTGCAAAGTCAAAGATGTTACACAAAATATTATCCAAAAATTCAGTACTAGATTTTAGTATTTATCACACAATGTTTACTAATCATAATATATTCTTCTTTAAGCCTTACTTTAGTATGATATAAGTGTAATCATCAAATATTTCTGTTAATCAATAAACAAAAAATATACTATGCATATTGTTTACATAATTTACTTTGTACTATTGTAATTTAAAATATGCAATACTTATTTTTCTCTTAAAAAAAAAGTAATACTAAAGCATTTAAAATTATTATCACTTTAAAGAAAATATCTTTGTTTAGATACCTTATTTTAAAAAAGTTTATATTTCATTTCTGAAATAAAATTCAAAATATATTCTATGATTCTTTTCTTCAATTTTAAGTTATAACGTCCTATTCCTTCTAAGCAAATAAACCAATCTTATACAAAACGATAGCATAACCTAAGTTCTAAATTATTTATCATTTCTCTTAAACATATCTTACTGAACAATGCAGTTACATGAAATAAAGATAGCGAAAACAGATGCATAGGATTAAGGAAGAAAGCTAGAGTATTACTCTTAACATATCTCAAAATCATGGCACAGTGCGAAGAGGTATGACATTTACCTGCCTAATATCCTCTAGTACAGGGACGATGTTAAAGCTATTTCTTCAGCTTTATTAGAACATCAATTATTTAAAGAAATATAAACACTGTCCAAATAAAATGTGTATCAGTCATAGGGCTTTGTTAACTATGCTGATATTCACATAAAGACTAAATATTATTTCCATTCCTTATAACTTCCTATTTCTTAAAACATCATCTAGGTTTCCTGTTCACTAAGTACTTCCAAGCCACTATCTCAACATTATTTCTCAAGATTTTCCACATCTTACATTGATAAATAACTATCTGCATTTACAAAAACAATAAATAAAATTCATTAATAGTTAAACAATCTTACGATCCCATAAGAAAAGTCTGCTTACTTCATTATTCTATATGTCTAATCATATACAATCTACTTAGACAATATTTGAATATCCAATAACATGAAAATTTTTAAAAGAATCACATAATTATTTGTTATGTTGGATTATATCACTAATAAAAAAAAAAAATTGTCGTATGCATATTTTCAAATCAATCCTATCTCATAATGTTTTTTAAAATGTTGTATGAAATGCGGTACATATAAGTAAAAAAACTTTTACACTTCATTCTTCCAATTTATGGATGATCTAAAGAAAACAAAAAAAATATACACTATAAATTATCAATAGTTATTATTATTACCAATAACCTTTATCTAGTCATTGTGTTCAGTAGGCTTCCTTTATCCACTTGAGCATTGCAGATATAAAAAAAAATTCACACCCATACACTTTATATTAAAATATTTTTAGCTAAATTATTAGATTGTTATATTATAAAATTTTAATATTAATAAATTAATGTTTTTATGTTTTTCCTAATCTTATATAAAAATTTAGATTTAAACTAGGTTAACAAAATAAAAGGAATCAAAACTATAATTACATATTTTCTTGACGATAGTTCCTGATAAGTCCAAAATGTTTATTATTTTCTCTAGAGTTTTTAAAAATGTTCTCCTCCAAGCGCGTTAAAGTTTAAAATAAAAATAATTATTAATCCATTTAGTAAAATTTATAGAAAATAATCCTTGGTTTTAGTATTTAGGACGATAATTATTAAATCATAATATTAATTAATCCCGTGAAGCTTCTTAATCTTCTCTACCAATATTCTCTGCGTATCCGATGCATCAATCAATCTAATTTAACTTTAAAATATTCGATAAACTTTTAAGTACTATTTGTATTTCCATGGATCCATCTTTTATTCAACTATGTGTCCACTTTTTTATATATGTTTCCTTCTTGATACATTTAAACTTTCGTTTGGTATTTTTTATAAATCTCTTTTAAAAATAAAAAAAAAACTTCAAGTACTTTTAAACAAATCTTTTCTAAATACATTTCTAAACAATTCTAAGACTGGATATTTTAATATCAAAAACGCTTCTGTAACATATTCTCCTGGGTTCTTTCTTTAATTCTTGAAAATATTTTTTAAAAAATGTTACCTTCAGAAAGGATATAACATTTTACTCCTTTGAATATCATATTATATAATATAATTCATGAAATATAATTGTCTTATTACTATTTAAAAAATAAATCTTGGATAGGCTTATAAATAATACGTTTCAATACATTTTTTTTTTTTTTAGACTCCGTATAATGTCCGAGCTGTGGTTTTTTATGTACCAAAACAGTTCTCCAGTGAAATATTAATAAAGCTGTATCAATAAATATTCCAAACATTTTTACAGTATTACAATTTCTATCCATTTTATTCCACAGTATATCCATTTTTTTATTGCGAAGTTTAGGTTAAATTTTTTAGATAAAATACGACTGGTAAGTACTTTAAAAATTAGAAAATCATTTCCACGATGTTTCTAAATTATTATATTTTAACACCCTCTTTTGCAAAAATACTTTTAAAAATTATCAATTAGTTTTTTGCAAATAAAACGATAAGAAAGTACTAAAAAAAAAAATTGACTAAAATAAAAAATTTAAAAATACTATCTTTTTGATAGTTATAATTTACCTTTCTCCGGTTTCAATACATTATTAATCTCCCCTGATAACTTAGTTACGATGATATTTATAGTCTGTAAGAATACTTATTCCTATTGGTTAATTCTTACTTTAGCTTGAGAACAAATTTACATATTTTTAGTTTATAGTAGAATTGAATTTCAAAATTAGAAATTATGACGTAATAAAATTTAAAAAATATTATTTAAAATTCCACTTTTACTTCAATTATTATTTTATTAAAACTATTTAAACATTTAAAATAACTTTCAAAATAATTTTAATAACCTATTCCATTTATCTATTTTTATTTAAACAAAATATTTAATTATTTTTTTATTAACTGTATTCATCTTTATTACATCATTTAAACATGTTATACAATAGTTAACTTAATATTTATTATTATTTTATGCTAGGTGACAATTCCATCCAATTCTATAATATAACTTTTAAAATATTTTAAACTTCGTTACTTTAAATACAAACAAGCATGTGTGTGAAAGTATTAGTATACAAGTCACATGATTAATAACTTTGACAGACGATTTTCAATCTATTTCTCTGCCTAGATTTATATAATTGATACACTTATTATATTATATAAAATAATTATAAAATTTGGAAGAACAATTTAGAAAATATAGAATTAAATACAATTCTCACCATCATAAAGTTTATTTTTAAAATGTACGACATTAATTTTTGCTTATTAAATATGACTATAAATTTAAACACTGTATTTATTAACTTATCAGTTTTAAACTATTAAAATCGAATTTATTAAATATACTTTTAATTTTTATAGCTGTGTTATTTAATATGGCCAGCTTTTACAACCATATGCAACAATATTTAAAGCTTTACATAACTATTTTTAAATAATTCGCTATAATTTTATATACTACGTATTTGCTTTAACCTCAAATTGTACTTTAAAAATATAATTGACAAACTATAATTAATGTATTAAAAGAACATATTCTATAATTTAAAATTTTTAGTAATTGACTGTTATAAACTATTACTGACCTGTAGAAAAGGGCATAAAAATAATAAATATAATGGTAATTAACTATTATATACAGTCTTTTAATTCACAGAAGTACTTTTGGTTAATTCCTTAATCCTCTTCAACTGCCATTAAATTTAAAATGCATAACAGAAGCAAATGTCATCTACTCAAATCTAATGAATTCCAAATTTTAATGTTAGCAGCTTATTTATGAATTATATTCATTTTATTTCTATTTATTAAAATTGCCTCCTTAATTTTTCTTTTATTATGGTTTCTCTTTTCATGAAGAATCTTAACACTTTCAATATCAAATTTAAATTTATATGTACATGGTTTTTCATGATCCAAGAAAATAATGCAGTCATTAATATTGTTTATCAATTTTTTTGTGGATGTATGTTATTATATATAATGAATCAAAATGCAGTATTGAAAAAAGATTAAAGGAGCATGAGTTGTTATATAAGCATATGAAAAGTAAAAATAATAGTGATTTAATGACTGCTTCAGTTTTCTTGGATCATGAAAGGACATGTAAATATAAATTTAAGTTTGATATTGAAAGTTATATATTTTAGTTATGAAAAATAAATATTAACACCATATTCTGTGATTTTTAAAGAATATTAATTTATAAGGGAGTTTAAAATAAATTTTGTGAAGAAAGAGAAGGAATACAAATATGTAAATGAGAAACAAAAAGAGTAAAAAATGAATGTTACCCACAAGTTTCCAACAGTTGGAAATAAGGTTTTATATTTATAATAGATGTTAATGTGTATATATATTTGATGGTTTAATTAAAATTAATTCCAGTAATCATGTGTTGATTGAAAAGCAAATGATTAGCGGTAATTATTAAATTAAAATAAAACAGGAACAAGACAAACAAAAACAAAAAAATTCTGGATCTGAGGGGTTGGAAAAAAAGTTCTTATTATGTATTGCCATAACTATATATATTTGGGGGGGAAAAAACAAAAAAAAAACATTGAATAAAAGTTAGAGTGTATATAAAGAGTTATCATGCTGTTAAAAAAAATAAAAAAACCCCATCTATATATGGAAATATTCTGGTTACAATGTCAGTTGTGTACAGCCATAATGAGTTAATGGCAGTTATTTATCTTAAAAGAATACACCTGTTAAAAGTTTTAAGAGTTAATTTAAATATAGCTTAAATGATAAATTTCAGTACAATAAAAAATGTTGAAGACGAGTTCTAAAATCATTAGAAGCGAATCAGCTGCCACCTTGAAGAATGTAGTCTTCCCAGTCCTAAATAGCATCTGTCACAAGTTGAGAATTAATGATGCCATAAGATATAGATTTTATTTGACCATATTGGAAGTGTTTTCTCATTGCTTAAAGTTATCAAACCAACTTATTAAAACAGATGTCAACATTAAAGAATTAACATTTTTACACAGAAGAAATTAACAGAAGTAAATCAACATTTATGAATTTCATTTTAACTGATACCAAAGACAAATATAGTATGTGACGAATGCAGAATGACTGATTGTGAGATATAAGCATACTGAAAACTAATAGTAAGCTTAATCAGTTGTCAAAAAAGCTGCAGAATACTCTTTTTTATTTTATATATAAATAAGAGACCTTAATGATTTAAGCAGAATTAATTTCAGGAAGATATATATATATATATTGCTGCTTCATCTTGATCGATATTAATACCAATATCAATAACAATCAACAGTCTCAATCTGTTGTCAAGGCAACTTCCTTTAAGCAATAAAGATGAAAGTCTATCTTTATATAAGATCTAATATGTTTTATAGGCACTAAAGATTGCATTTTGACTTCCAAGAATGAAATTATTAATTCAAAGGAGTTTAAATAAACCTCAAGTTAAACATAATCAGTGCTGAAAGCAGACTAACAAATAGTCAATTATAACTTTCAAATTGCATTTTATTTATATATTACTTAGATAATAAAGCTACTAATGCTCAAGGCTAGATAGATATTAATTTAGCTTAAATAGATAATCAACCTGCATTACAAACTGCTCTGACTTTCAATAAAAAAATTCTAAGTAAATATATATGTTAGATCACATAGCACACAATATATGTGTGCGCATTTATATGCTTAAATCATATAATTACATAATGTACTTAAAGGAAAATGGGGAAAAATAAATAATAAAAATAAAATGCACATCGCCATTTCATTGTCTCATCTATTAGTAAGAGGTATTGTAATGTTTCAAAAATTCACTCTAAGTATGGAATTAGTTGCTCTGCATTATAAGCTCTCTTTTCTTTAATAAAGAGTTAAAATAATAATTAACAAAATATAAGACCTAGATATGTGACATAAAGAAACAGAATAATTAAATGTTAACTTTTAAAATGCTAATATATATATATGTTCAGTATTCTTCAGATTTTTTTAAACATTGGTTTAGAGGGAGGAGAGGAAATAAGTATTTTGTGCATTTTTATTGTAAGAAGAACGCGGAATATTAATAATTTAATGGTAAATGTAAAAGAATAAGAATAAATAAAGTCTAATACAATTAAAAAATTATATAGAAATAACAATATAATTAGTGTATTTGTTAAGGGCTCAAGTTTGAAACATATCTTGAAGCAAATTATTTGATAGACACTTAAATTGGATTAATTAAAAATTAATCAAAAACATTGTAAAATCTTTCTTGTCCAATGATGTTGTTATCCTCTATACATAATCCAATTAAACACTATATTTGTTAAATTTTCATTCATATATTGTAATCTTCCAAAAAATTTTAATTTTCTTTTAGTGTCACTCTTTAAAACAAAAATCCACCCAATTTTAATTTTGTATATCCTCATTTTTCAATCACAATTCACTGCTCAATTGGGATCTACTTACTTTTTTTATATAACCTTATCTAAATTGTTCTGAATTTCTGGTCAATACAAAGCACATTATTTCCAAATATAAATAGAGGTACACATGTCATATTTATTATTCAACATTCTCTTTTCCATTTCCACATAAACAACATATACAACGCTATTCTTTATTTCATTTTTACCTTTTCTCTGCTATTTCAAATTTTTATCCTTGCAGTAAATAACAATAAGCTTTCTTTTATATCACTGTATAACTTTTCATATTTTATATAATTTTTATTTTTACAAATTCCCAACTATTTATTTTATTTCTATTTATTTTCCATAATTTTTTTCTCTAAATATCTCATTATTTTCTTTTCCCATCCCTCTTAATTATTTTTAATTAATTCTGTTCTATATTTGCCTTTCTTCTCAACTCCAATTACCAATTAAGTTCTTTTTTCCAGTTAGCAAAATACTTTCTCAAGGCAAATCGTTTCCATCTTTTAGCTTTCTGTTTTACCCTTTCCATTAAAGGCTAAGACCTCATTTTAATTATATAGTAAGGACATCTCTCTTTTGACTATAGAAACTTACAATCTGAGTAAAATTAAGAAAAATTACATAACATGTTTTTTATTACTTTCCTCTTTCTCTCAACTAACTAATAATCAGTTACGAATATCTGCTGCTCTGCTGCTAATATTGCTCATTGTTTAAGTTATGATACTAGAATGTCAGTATTTTATATTAACTTATAAATCAGTGATATAATAGGACAATCCTGAATTAATATCCAATAAATCTCATGTGTGATTAATGGGCAAAAGGTGTGAAAATAAGGTTGTAAAAAGAAGCACATATATTTCTTGTAAAAAAAATAGTAGTACACCTGGGTCTCTTTTTACATGGACTTATTTAACACGATTTTGAAGTTACGCGATTTGTGTTTCACCGGAAGTCGATTTCCGATAATGCGCTATTACTTTAAATAATAAATTTCGCGCACTTATGTTATATTGAAAGTAATAGCACATTATTGGAATTCAACTTTCATCTTAGTAATTTCAATATTTTCAGTGCTTTACAATAGTAAGATTTTATGCAATAATGAAATTAAAATCATGATTTCCACATTTTATGTATACACATATTAAATTTTACAAGATTATAATGTAAATTTGCTCAAACATTGTGCATGTTAATTTTGCATTTTAAATCACATTCTGTTTTTGCTTTTTAAAAAAGAATGTAATCAATTATTATTTTCTTATTAATGACACTAATCATTAACACTCTTAAATTCCAACGAGAGCTAAATGGTTGTATGTCTGGATATTGCGAGCTTCATAAACAATTAATAAAATCATCGTCTCAAAGATTAATTACGTTGTCACCAGAAAATCATAATAATTAAAACATGTATAAAAAATGTAAATTACTGTACTGTAAATTATGCATAAAAATATATTATTTTGAATAAAATTAAATATTATAGTTAAAAAAAGTTTGTCTTGTATCAATTTTTTTCAAATTTAAAATTTTTTATTAGTCATATTTTATTTCCTTATTTTTTTTTTTTGCGCGAATTTTAAAGTAATTTTATGTTGGTGCTTTGCTTTTATGCTAATTTTGAAAAATCACAGACCGCATCCCCCCTTTTTCAATGTAAGTTACATCTATTTTTGCACGATTTCATTTGCACGTGTTTTCTGAGGAACCTATCTATCGCGTAAAACGAGACCCAAGTGTATTGCTTTACTTAAAGTACCATCTAGATGACACACCATCATAGATTGTAAAATCTTAGTCATTTTTTTAAAATAAAATTTTTATTAACAAAAAAGACAATAATTATATACATTTTTTTTAAAAATATATTTTACATATTTAAATTATAGATCTTTATATTTATTTATATATATTTTATAAATTTCCTCTTTAATTAAATAATATTTATTTTTAGTTTATTAGTTCCACAATTCACATGGAGGCAACCAGTGCTTGACTAATTTTTTCCCATTATCTTTTTGGAGAGGTATGTGATGCAATTATTAAAATATTTATTCCAATCATTATCAAGTTTTCTTAAACAACTAAATATTTTTTATATCAAAACTTATTTCACACTTTATTGTCCGCATTGTTTTTACAGCATGCAATAAATTCATTACATTATGAGGATGAAATCTTTTAATATTATTTCTTATTTCTCTTTTTGTATGGAGCATGAAATATTTTATATCCTCATTCTTTAAACAAGTGAAAAAAAGGTCTTTTTTTTTTTTTATCTTACAAAAAGTACATACACGTTCAAAATTTATATTCAGCCAACTATTAAATAAACCTTTCTTGGTAGAAAGTTATTTAATAATCTGAAACTGAATTTATGTACATTTGTGAAGAATGTATTTTGTGAAGATTCTTCAAAATCTTAATCACTGACTTCAATCTAAGGGTATTGAACAGTATGTAAGTTTAAGTCATTCTGCAAGTCCTTATATGCTATAAATAATTCACCATAAAATGATTTACTTTCCAATTTTATTAATTAAATTAGCATCTGATGAGGGTGGATTGAAACATTTGTCTTATATTAATATACGTTTACATTTTTATCAAATGATAAACTGGTAATAATGATGAAGATTTTTCCTAAATATAGATTTTTATATTTTGTTTAATTTATTTAATGTTATATTAAAAAATCTCATTCATAATGCATAATAACCCAGTAATGGCATTAAATTTGTTTGTTATAGTAATTTCAAACTAAACATCACATGATCACTATCTCATACTAGCACATAATTGTTATTAAACAATTCAAAACAAAGCAAAACTCTCCATATAGTAGAGCCATCCATTGATTGCTCTTGTTAGCACAAGATGGCACTACTATATGAAGAGTTTTGCTTTGTTTTGAATTGTTTATAGTAATTTCCTAATGTTTTGCTAATGTGATTTAATTGTATCATTTATTTTATCAATTACCATCTTGTTTAAATATTTATTCATACCTCTTTTTGATATATAAAGTAAGATTCCTAAAAACATTAATGGAGTTTCTTGGTATTTATACCAATAACAGATCTGAAAAAAATTAAATATCATAATAGACACAAGAACAACATATTAATACCAACTGATCAAGCCCTGTGGATACATTACTATAATGTCCAGACTTGGAAAATGTCAATTCTCTGCCAGAACCATGACTTGTTGCTGAACCCTGACTTCATGTTCAGAGTACCGCTATCACAGAATACTTTTGATGCTTAATGATTCTTTGTAAACAATAAAAATCACATCATCTTATGTATAATGAGATCACAATTTTTTTGTGATAGTTTATGGCTCTAGAATTGTTATCACAAATATACTAATCTCTGAGACAATATCAGATTTTTGATGATGATTTGCAGTGAATTTCCAAAATCACTATTGGCAAAAAAGTATTCTTCTCACATTTATATATGTATAAATTATAATCCAATACAAGAATCAACCAATCACATGCAAACCTGTAATTATGAATTTTTAAAAGCATACAATTTTTATTAAAATTATGTTGAAATATTTTTAGTATGCTAAAATATTCAATATTATTTTCTAAAGTGGCATTAGGTATAGTCTTCTAGATGATTGTTTTAATCATTTGTTTTTAATATTTATTACAACTGTATGTATTGGCTGATAATACAGCTGATTTATATATCTTTGATATTGATTTATATTAATGTATTTGCATTAAAAAACACCAATATTAAAAGAGAAATAATCGCTAAAGCAAAACAATAATTATAATTAGATATTTAATTGAAGAAATATCATACTCAATGTAGAAATGGTCCCAAACAGAAGAAATAATTTTTATATTAAACCATGTTATTTATTCACCTGAATACCTCGTTTTTAAAACTTAAAGTATTTTAATTTAATAGTTACATTTCTTTTCCAATAGCCAGTCTTATTTTCTTTATACTTATGTTGTTAACTTCAATGTTAGATGCTTTAGGGATATTTTAATATTTGATAAGCAGATGATTTAAAAAGCAAAAGTAAAACATGAGCCCAATTTATGGAAGTGCATGATGTTCTCACAAGTGGTTATGGCTGCATCTTAATACAATCACATTCTCAACATTTATTTGCCCAACTCAAATTAGTCTGGACCTTTGGCTTGAATCTAAAAATGGTCAAATACTCATTTTCTAACTAATATTGCATATCTAGTGACCCAACACAATACTATCTAATTCTTTAGAACATAATAGATGTTTTATTTTTGATACATATATTTTTTCCATCAAATAAATGTCACACCAAATTATCAACTTCAATGTTGAATTATTTTTAAATGTTCTGTCATTTAGAACTAATAAAATACAAATTAGAATCCGACTTCAAAAGTAAACTATGACTTCTGTTCAAATAAAAAAAAGCACATCATAATCTTTCATTAGTGGTTAAGGCTCTATTATATTACAATCATATTTCGATTGATAATTATTGCCTCAATATTCATTTGACTAACCCAGATTGACTTGACATCTATACTCTGCAATTAAAAGTATCTGAATGTCTAACTAAGGTGGATATGAGTCAGCTACTTCAAAAACTTTCCAAGTTTTACTTGGATTTGAACCTAGAATTACAGACATGACAGATAGATATATAAATTCTTATGCCACATGTGGCTGATTTAGTTGTTTTTTTTTTGTCTTTCAAATCAGAAACTTAAAATAATTAAACTATAAATATTGGAGATATATTGATAAATATATGAAAATTTCCTAAATATTTTTCTACTTTTTTTATTAGGTTAATTAGGAAAATAAATACCTGCTTTAATGCATCCATCATCAAGGCAGATCTTTGAAAATTCCGCATCTAAAAAACAATATTATTATTAAAATATGCAATAAATAATTTACCATTTATCTCAATAATTTATTAAGAATGTACAATGTTACAAAGTGTAAATGGGAATAATAAAATACAAGACTTAGTTATATGTAGTAAAATGAGTATATAATCTACACTATGTAATCAATAAATTGAAATATGTTAATAATCAGAATAAGAAATAACCTATTATCATTATCTACTGCCACCATGCATGTAGATTGATCAATTACCCACACTGCCCTGTTAGATGCTGCACTCGGCTACATGGTGATTAGTGACCTTAGGTTTCATCAAAGGAAAGGTACCAACATCTTGGTGACACTGAAATTTTATGCAGAATATCACAAAAGTTGTGTATCCAAATTGCTATATACTGATTAAATAGCAAAAGTCTGATCTATAGAATTTTGAAATCCCATTTTCAGAGAAGGTTTAGTTTGGGATCGAATCAAATGTTACAAAGGAATCATCCTGTTAATGTAATAAGATCCCATGTCTCGGAGAATCTAACATTTGGAACTAGGAACTTGTCATGATGTTTAATTTTTATTAGTTTTTTAATTATAAAGTCATCTTCCTGAATATGTCTGGAATTAAAGAGTATTTTGCAGTGGTGGTCCAAAACACATAATTAATGAATAAAGATAGTCTTATGATTGGTATTGATCTTGTTTTGATACTATCTCTAAGCGAGGTGACCAGAAAATAATGACCAGATAATAATTATAAATAAGCATTCTATCTATTTTTTTACATCATGCTTTAAGTCTTGACAACAATAGATTTCAAGGCAATCAAAATCTGATTTCACAACAGGAATTATTTTGTATCCAGAACAAACATGGTGAAAATATAATTGCTACTGTACAGAAATAAAAAGTAGTACAAAAGTCATGATACATACTTCTACATTGGATATAAGATATAACTATTCAAACAAACTTTAAACAATAAGCCATTTAAACCACTAATAATGTAACTACTTTTGACCTCACACTAAAGTAATCAATCAATTAGCTCTGCTGGTGCAATTGTTTCATGGCTTACAGCAATGATTATCAGATAGTTGTAAGTTCACAATATAATACATTGAGTTCTACTTACACATAAGTTAATGAAATGAACTGTAAGCCATGAAACAAATCTACTGGAGGAGCTGATTGGCTAGTTATTTTAACTATAATGTCAAAAGTAATAAAAAAAATTTATTAGATGGTTTGTTTAAATAATGTCTCAGTATTATATATATATATAATTCATTGAGATTAATAATCCAACACTGATTTATTATGTAAATGAAATACCCTCAACCCAAAGCACAAAATAATCTTTTTTAGAAAAAAGATTAGACGATCTTTTCTCTTTATTTCAATTCATATATAGAGGCTAATCTTAAGCACTTTGAAGAGACAGCATAAAGATTTTAAAATAATCATATTACCTTATTAAAGCTATATTTCAAATTGCTTTGTATTATTTTAATTGTCATTCATGAAATTTTTCAATTTAATTGCTAGTATGTTTATATTAATATATTTAATTATTTGATTTGGTATTGGCAAGCTGTAAATTAAAAAATTTCATGAATGTCAACTAAAATAATATAAAGCAATTTGAATGATTGATTTAAAATTTGTGTGCATTTTCTCCAAAGTGCTTAAGAGGAGCCTTTATATATAAATTAAGATAAAGAGAAAAGACAGTCCAAACTTTTCTAACTAGTCTGGGGATATTGGATGAGTAGGCACTAGATAGGGATTTTATGCACAAGCCTTCTGGCATCCATTGATTACTCTTGTTAGCACAAGGTGGAACTACTGTATGGAGAGTTTTGCCTTTGTTTAATATTTTATTTACTTAATAGATCAGTGTTGAAGTATTAATCTCAATGTATTATATAATATTAACTACTGGAAAATTATATATATATGTCTTACTTTACCTATGCATTTAACACAAGTCTTTAAGCTTGCAACAATATATAAATATACATTTTAAAGTTATGTGCACATACTTATAATTTAGCAATTGTAAACAATAAAGATAATTAATAAAATATTAAGTAGATATTGACTAAATGCATACAGAATGCATCAAAAAAGTGATTGATTGAGTAAGTGAAAAGTCATTCATTTAATCAGACATGTATTAAAATTTTGAATTCAAATACTGATGTTCCAGTTGGGTCACATATCAACTAGGTAATAAATATTATCAAAATGATTGTAAAGGTGCAAACATTGATGTACAAGATTGAAAGTGTCTATCAAAAGAAAATAAGCAAGAAATAATAAAAATCAGAAAAGAATTATATTACCGGGTTTTTAAATAAAGTATTCCAAAAACAAGATATTTTACATGTATCATTATATTAGTTGACACAATTTGGCCTTTTAAGAATTTCAATGGCTTTTCTGATACATTGCTGTAGAATGTTTCATCTGGATAAAATTCTAGTGTTAAAAAATCAATCTTATGACTTGTATTTATAGTATGAGGTGAAAGTTCTGATGATGATGAGTATTGTTTAATTGCATTAACATGTTCAACTCTTCTAGTACTGATATTATAATTTGCTCATATCTACATAGAAGTTATACAAATGCCACATGAAATTTCATAAACTCAATGAGCTTCTAAGGAGATTGAGTTTTAGGCTTGGATAGGGTGTTACTCATTTTGTGATAAGAAATATATACTGTTTTTACATTATAATATTTTAGAATATGTCCAATATTGCCTGTAGTTTCTTTTATATAAGGAATACAGACTCTTCTTATTGAATTAAAACATGATGTATAGTTTTATTATTACAACTATTAGCTAATAAGATATAACTTATATGATTAATTTCTTCCAGATATAATTTATCTAAGAAGATAATTGTTCTAGTGAAAAGAGCTTTATCTACAGAAAAAAATTGAGTTGGATGATTATAGGATGAAAATTGTAAGTATCTGTCTATGTCCATAGCTTTTCTGAAAAACAATAAAATGTATGGATACAGGATCTGGATCTATTGCTAATACAGGGAGATTCAGGAGATAAATGGCTAATTCTAATATATATTAAATTTATTACTAAGGTAACTGAAAACACAAATCAGCTACTCTACTGAAAAAAAAAAAGATTGTAGAACTGATTTCATCAGTAAATCATTGATTAACAGTTATCCTAATACAACTACAATTATCTAGCCCAGCTTATAAATCAATCATTCATAGGTAAAACAAATCAGAGGCTATGAATATCTTTATATAATATAATAATAAACTTGTGATGCAAAGTTTTTATGATTATTCATGTACTGCATATATTTTATAAATATTTTAATGAATATATATATATTATAACGTTTTCCGTTTTTCTAGGCCTCTACACGCTAATATAAACTGCGAGCGAGTTGATAAAGTTATGTCGAAAAGAAGAAAGTTGTATTTCTATTTCTAAAAAACATAACTATATTTCCTGATCAAACTCAGCCTATTAATTGTTGAGAATTATGCTACTGACAAAATCAGCTTTTAATTTATTCAATGTGGGTGCCAGGTCCTTTTATTCTAAAGAGACCGCTGAAATCTGTCAAATCATCTCACGAATAAAAAAAGAAAGAATACTTTTAACTTAATTGGTATTGCATCATACCGTAATGAGAATTATTTTTTTCAAGATTATTATTCCTGGGCTTATTGAAACATATTGGCAAAGGTAAATTACGTTTTAAATCTTATTAAACTAATAATAAATTTAATAATAAAAAATAATAACTATTATTAATAACGCACAAATGAAAATTGGTATTAGAAATATTTTTATTCTAATAGATTAAAAAAATGTTTGAAATAAATTATTTATCAAATAAATTGGAGAGAACACACTTAATTCTGACGTGAAACATTAATAATAAAAAAATAACTGCTGAATAATTAATTACAAAGTTCTTGGTTAAATAAGAGTCTCTTGATCAATTAAATTAAAGTCTCTATCGGGATCCTATTATAAGCTTATTTTTACGAGTAGTTTTTAAAATGGTTAACTTTGTCACAATCAGGATAATGAAGCATAACTTACCGGTAAGTTTAGTGAATTCAATAGTAGATAACTATGCATAGTTTTTTGGGTAGAATGAGCTCGGCCTTTTGGTTATTATTTGATCTTGTGGTCCATTCTCCTAGTCGGTCATGAAGGCTTTTCCTGGTGTACATCTTCAGGCACGATGTTCGCAGAAGCTCTGGTTCACTCCGACATGCCGAATTATTTTAGTGTAGGGCGATCCTGGATGTATTATTGTTATCCAGGACCGACTAGAGAGACTAACGAAACAAGACATTCTTCCAAATGAATCCCTCCTTTTTATACCAGAGGTCCAGTTTTCAGACTTCTGCGCATGCTATTATCATGGCGTTTTTTTTGGTTCATAATCTTGTAGATTCTTTATAAAATTTACGTTATAAAGTTCTCTTTTCTTATCAAGTTTTTCGGCCATCTTTAATTAGCCAAAATATTTTTACTTTCTCTTATCTTTTTTTATTTTACTTTTGGAATTCTTTTGTTCTCTCCAATTCTACTTTTATTTCTACTTACATAAAAAAAAAACGAAAGAATAATTTAACTTTCATTGTACGTTATTTTTTTTTTTTTTTAAAATTAGTCAAAAAAAAATCTAAATTTACTTTTATTTTTTTAGCTTTTACCAAATGCCAATATATTTGCAATATATATATATAATAAAATTTGTGATTTTCTAAATTTATCTTTAACATGTTACCAAGAACATATCTATTTATTTTATGCCAAAGCTATTGTAAGCTTAGGAAATATCCAGATTGATTTCTGGTCAGTCTTGTATAAGTATGTAGACAAATTGCCTTGGGCTTAAAATCATAGAGGGATTTTTTAATTTCAAACTATTAGCTTGAATAATGAAATGAATGAAAAATGGCTACTGGAAGCATGGACTTGGAATTCTCAGATCTCACTGATAAGATAAAGACAAAAACTAGTCTAGGAATTTGGATAGTGTAATTGTCTTAAGTAATGCTAATTAACAAATGACAAGGTTAAAATTGGGATCATAAATTAAGGTAAATAAGCTTATATGTATGTTCATAAAATTGCATCAGAAAACTAACAAACACTCCACACTTTATGACTATTGCTTATTTACATAATAAGAACAATTCTCTTCATTATGCAAGAATATATATTCCACTGAATTCAAAATACCCATTGATAAATTCCATAAACTTGAAGATAAGGTAAGGTTGAGGATAGATTAATACTGGATGTGAATTTAATAACACTACCATCTAATATTTTTTGACTTCTAAAACATATGACAGATTTCTATAGTGTAGGTTGTGATAATTATTCAATATGCCAGAAGCACTTTTTTTAATTCTGAATAAATATTTGTTACATCTGAAGTAAGTGAGATTTTAGTAGCTAAGTCAATTAATCCAAACCGATAAATATATACAGCAGCTGAGTTCTTATCAAATACTTTGTAGAGTTGAAATATTACAACTATAAATTAACAAACAAATTAAAAATAGTCTTTCTTTTTAATTCAATCACATAAGTGAAATAATTAGGCAATAAGATATTATAATCAAGTGATAACATCTGATAATCATTAAGGGTAATTGATGACTACTTAGATACCTGTTAATATACTTTATTCTATTATCTCAAATTCAGATCTCTTCTACAAAATACAAAAAAATACATCATAATTATAACTTTTAGATTTATATCTAATATAATAATTTTGCTAAGAGTTGATAAAAAGCAATAGGACTTGATCATACTGCTTATTGACAAAAACGTCTTTAAGCAACACCATTAAAATATTTTAGGTTCTTTAGTATTATCCAACCGATGACATATTACCCTGAAGCCATATCATTCTGATCTTGTGAATTTTAAGATAACACCATGGATAGCAAAATCACAATAGACAGACAAATGAAAAAATTTCCCAAACCTCTCTCCGATTTTTAAATCTTGTGGGTCAAAAAATAAAAAAATTGCTTAATCATGACAGTGTTTTGGTTGCCATGACAACATTGTCATGTTATCATTGATGATGTCTACTGGAAGAAAAGTCAGTAAGTGTAATACGTCATCGGTTGAATAATACTAAAGTACCATATTTTATTTAAATCTTCACAGAAAAAAAATTTTTTTCATTTTTTTTATCATTATATAGCTCTAGCTATAGACTCTTCTAAATAATTACATTCAGTATAACTGATGAAAATTCTTAGATCAATTATTAAAGAAGGAAAATAAATAAAAAATCCAATTGTGATTAGTCTGCCATTTTGGTATGCAAATGCTGCTTGAACATCTGAATAACTAATGAATAATAAAAATAGACTTAAAAAGATAACTAATGCTATTGAGGAAAGACTACTTAATCTTAAAATACATTTGGTATTATTGTTGTTAATAGTTTTAGCAATTAAGTTATCTTGTTATAAGATAATAAATTCTATTTTAATACAAACTCTTATATATATATATTGTAACCTAGTGTTATTGACACTTGGTTTATTTGGCATTGTTTCCACAGGAAAACAATGCTATCCTTTTTTAGAAAATAAAAAGATAAAATAATAATAATATTAAGTGATTAATAAAGTATGCTATTTACTCACTTTAACGTGTTTTAAGCAAATAGCTAATAAATTTGGTAATCCAATGTCATTTTGAAGAAGAGCATGAATAATTTAATTAAAATATTAACAATAAGAGCAATTTAATATAGTATAAAAGCACATATCATAAACAGTAATTGATTTGGATGGGAGGGGGATGAGTAGATGAGTATCTTATCAATACAGCACAATAACTTCTGATAATTTATTTTTGTAGAAAATCATATTTAAAAGAAATATACATCACTAATTATTAATTGAGTATATTTATTATTTTTCATTATTTGTCAAATTACTTTGTAATTCATTTAAATCATACGGAAAACTATATGACTGTAATAAGTTTTTTTTTTCTTTTCTTTTGTTTATGTATAATTAAATGATTATTTTTCTGTAAGAGGTCGCTAAAACAAGACCGCCAAAATTTGAAGAAAGTTTAGTCTGACATTAGTTTTACAAGGAGGAAGCAGTACTGAAATTCGGTAACAAATTTTTTATTATTTTTTATTGCAGAAATAAATATAAGTCCAGTAAATTTTTAATAATATCATGCGTGGCTAATCCTATTTGATAAGATATTCTGTTTTCTGTTGCCATCTACCTATTTTAAAGCTTTTTATATGCAAAATTGTACTATCTTATGCTAAAGTTCAAAATGACCGTATTAACTACAGCAATCACGGAAAATGTCATTATATTTAAATTAAGCAATATAAGTAATTTCCAGGAAATAAACAATTATTTGTTAACTTTACCTTATTTAATAATCTTTTCATGGTATAAAAGAAAAATTATAATTAAAAAGACATATTAGAAAAGCCAAGGAAAGTTAACTAGAAAATTTCGCGCTCTTTCTGAAAGAAATTGTCTGCTTTTGAAAATAATGTAAGTTCCCCACGTTAAAATATGTTTTATTCACTGAAAATTATCTAAAAATAATATTAATGATCAATGATATTTACTTATGCACCTGTATATTTTTTAAAAAATATATATAAATTTTCTCAAGGCAAATATCAGAAAATTTGTATGTGTGCATTTTACGGAGAATTCCTTATTAAAGACAAATTACAATTCCTAGAGTAGGAATAAAAAACTACAAACATTAGTGACTTAATTATAACCATAATATAATAAATACGTTATATTATACATCAACTGGAGTCGTTAAAACTTTATATCCACGTAAGTCAGCTGCATTCGTTATAATAATAGTATTTGGAAAATCCGTGCATTAGTTTTATTCATAAGCCAGCTAGCTAAAAATGATACGTATCGCCAATAGTAAAAAGAAAAGAATTGTATATGTGATCGTCTATCGTCAAATATTCGTCATGTTAAAATATGTATTGTTTTCTTGGATCCCAAAATTATATCAGTTAATTCAAGGAAGAGTTAACATCCAATGCTGTTATATTTTTTTTTTTCCTAATTTATTAAGTGCACCAGAATGGAGGCAACTTTCATATAAATGAAATAATAAAATGTGTTTCTTATTTTAAATTTGCTTCGTGAACTACGAATGGATCAAGTTCTTCATCTAGATAAATTGCCCAACGGAAAAACATTTTTCTAGTGAGATAATAAGCACTTGTTAAGTAATGATTTTTTTTACTAATTTGTAAAATTATGTGTATTTTTTTTTATATCAACAGGTGAAAGGCTGTATAGTCAAGTAATATTTAAATGACCTTGTAATCATAAAGGTATGTTTTCATGGAATTATTCTAGGTTAAATTTATATTTGACATGAAAAAAATTTTTTTTTATAAAATGTGTTTACTTATGATATGCAATTATGGGTATAAATTTATATGTTAGATGCGTAAAAGTAGAAAAATTTAGATACTTAATAGGTAAAATATCTAGTTAAAATTATCAGAAGTAATTAAAGAGAAGTGCTATATAGGATATTACTTATTTAAAGTTTGAAACAAATTTATACTATGTTAATTGCGGAACTTATTCCCAATTATTCTTTATTAACGCATTTACTTAATTTAGTTCAAAATACTAGACTACCAATTACTTGTTGAATGTTTCTTTGGCAAAGGTTAAAATTATTATGGTTTATTCTGTGTTATCCATTGATTTCAGACGTTGATCTAAGTATACCCCGGAACATAAATTTAGTGTAATTAGTGTATTTGCTTGTCTTGCCCCGATATAGCATTGGTATATGCTTAAGATTCGCATAAGTAATAATTGTAATGTCTTTATTTTGTGGGATGGAAAATGATCTCCCCAAAAGCTTTATTTTCCATGAGGGGAATAGATAAATCTAATATTCGGGTATATTTATAACCCAAGTGATCGCTTCTCAGAGTTAGGACGATCAGTAATTTATATCGTATGTAGTGTATTTCATCTGTTAAAATCCCAGGAGAGGATTATATTTGGTGTGCGTTCCTATTATGCCCAAGTAAGAGGCAAGGACCCACCAAACTATTTTAATGTAGTAGTTAACTCTACAGACCTTCAGTGTTATTCCGTATTCCTCATGAGAAAATAGAGATAATTCCACCACGGAAGGTGTTGAATATTGTGTTTTGTTTAGAAAGTTATGGCAAGATAACGGGTATATTGGAGGTTAATTCCTCAAGATCCATTTAGTAAAAATAGTGTGCTAGTATATATGATCAATGTCTGGATTGTGCGGCGGAATAGTGCTGGTAATCCACACGTAAGTCAATGGAGAGAGTAAGTTTAAAATTGCGTGATTTAAAAATTTTATTTGCCAATGGAGGATTCAAATACTAGGTTTAATTCGGGTTAATGATTAAGTAGCACTCACAATATAACTTATACTGAGGAATACAGTGTGTATAACAACTTCAGTTGTTATTAAGGTAAACATTAAAATAATAAGTGTAACTTCTGATAAATAACCCATAAATTATAATAAGTTATCTAAATAAAAACTATCATTTAATTAAAGATATGATAATAAAAATCGTTTGTACGCATTGCCTAGAATAAGATTATTTTTATTTTAAAACAAATAATTAGTTAATAAAGTTAAGCAGCCGTTCATATAAGATACCCTAAACGGATGAGTTGATGTATCGATAATAATATTTATTTTATTATATTCAATTTGCATAAATGTAAAAAGAAGATGAAGAAGTAGTTCGAATCCAAGTCTAAAAGTATAGACGAATTAATGTTAGTTATATTTTGTTTTATCCATATGGGATCGAATAAATTGTATATGTTTGTTTATTATGTTAATCATAAAGGATAGTTTTGTTAAACTGTAATAATAAATTAGAATATTGTTAAAATTTAATAATAAATTATAGTCTTGTTACAAGTTGTGTTGAGTCATTTTTCTTGTGTGCTAAATAAAAGTGTATTGGCATAATACTTGCAATACTTTCTTGAGTCCAAAATCATTTATGAAATCTTAAATTCAATACACCAGATAGACAATTGTAAGCAGATCAGAATATTTCAGTATATTTTAATTTAATAAGAATTATTTATGGAATTGAAAACTTCAGACCAAGACATTTTATTTTATGTGTGTGTAAAATCACTTTATTCCCAAACTAGTAGGTTTTGGTTGCACATTGTTTCGTACACAGTTAAGTGAAGTATCTAAGTAATAAATCTTAGTTAAATTATTGTGTTGTCATGGATAATGGAAGGACACAAAAGCACCCTTGTCTTTTCATCATTCCGACTGAGATTCTGGATTAAAAAGGGCTGTATTATTCAAAATTATGCGTTGTTATTGAATATGGTTATCATCTCATTAAATATTATAATAGTTGATATGTGGATGAAGACACCTGGAATTTAATAAGGTAAATGTTTCCTATAGCCGACCAGAATGTCAGTCATATGCGACAACACAATACTGCTGAGCAATTTTCCTTAAAATAACAGAGAACCCTGAGATTAGTGTCATTATTATAAGCACTCTTAAATTAAGAATTGATCAATTATGATCAATATTACAAGCGTGGCATGGCTTAAGAGATTGAAACTTCTGATTGTATAAGAATAAAGTATTGAGATCATATTGGCAAATTAATGAATGTTTTGTTTTAGTCAGTAATATTAACAATGACATGAAATCATCATCATCATTGTCGAATAGTGCAAGTACTTACAGCTCAGAGAATGTGTTTTGGATAGAGAAAGAATGTTAGTTTATTCTAAATTTTCTTTTTAAATTTATTTTATTAATGATAATTTTTTTTAATTCTATCTCTGTCTGAACTGCATATCGCTGTAGCTGAATTATTAGAACTAACCGAACGTCGACCTATATTAGGTAAAAATATACGGATTTGTGACCCGTCCTATACCGTGCTAGACGGAAGCGTTTGGGCTTTCCGGATTCTCTTTCATAATAAGTGAAGTCATTCGTTTAATAGGTTAGAATATATATATATCTCACAATTACTTCTCTATAAAACTGCTTTTATATTTCAAACGGCAGACTGGTTTTGCAGTTTTATAGAGAAGTAATTGTGTGTTGTTTTTTTCATCATTTTTAATTTTTTTTTTAGTTAGTTCATATATATATATTGAAGTTGGCTACTCCGTTGGCAATTTTTAATTACACATAGAGGAAAATGTAAGAAGTAGTATAAAGTTGGTCAGAAAGGGAAAGATCTAGAACATTGCTTGTTTGGTCATAAATATAATTTAAATTAAGGTTAATGATAATAAATTAAGATTTAATTATTTATTATGTATTTTCTTTTGTCTGCCTATTTGAATGTTTGTGAAAGTAAAATTGTCTTAATTTACTCAATAAAAAATTTAAATTTCTCAACATTAATTAAGAGAAAAATTTATATTCAATTCTAAAAACATTCATTTAAATATATATATTTTAATATTACTAGTTGAATAAATGTTGTTTTTGCTTATCCAATTAAATTTGTTTTTTTTTTTGAAAAATAAAATAATTAATAAATTAGATTTAAAACTAGTTGGTATATTGAGGTGATTAATAAAAATATATTTTTCATTTCCATATAAAGTAAAAAAAGTAATAGAAAGGTGAGCCTAAAATTTTTTGTTCATTTATTCACACTGCTTGCAGTTTTAGATGATAGTCTGACTATATTCAAAAATACCACTAAACATCACATGATCATTATAGGTCACAAGCCAGAAACTGGTCTGGGGATATTGGATGAGTAGGCACTAGATAGAATTTTAAGCACAAGCCTTCTGGCATCCATTGATTTCTCTTGTTGGCACAAGATGGCACTACTGTATGGAGAGTTTTGCTTTGTTTTGAATTGTTTTGCTTTGTTTTGAATTGTTATATTCAAAGATAATGTTATTTTTCCTGGACTTTTCCCTAACTCATATTTCAACTACTGTGAAACATCAGTAAAACCTCAATGCTAATTAAAATATATAAAATGAAAGAAAGTCAAGAGTGACAGAGTAAAAATTCCTAGGATCTCTCTTAGATTGTCTACCTCAGCTCTAAATAGTATTTTTAGTATTACCACTATTACTCATTGTTGACTCAACTAAAAAAATTCATCAAAGTATGACAGAAAATATAAAATTATCAGTAATATTTCAAATATTTCAGAATTCAGAAACAAGTAACAATTTATGAGTATTCAAAAACCGCCTGGGAAATTTATGCACACAATTAGAAACTTTGTAGGAAAACTTAAGTTATAAATTTTTTCACAACTTTTACTAAAATTTTAGAAAAAAAGAAAAAAATCATTTAAAGATTTAACAATATATGTAATTTATTTTTTAAATTTTGCTATTAGTTTAATTTTGTTAAAAAAAAGTTAATATTTATTTACGTAACCTTATATTTATTTATATTACACAATAGCCTTTCTGTTGCTTTTTTTTTTGTTGTGATTAAAATACATTTCAAAATACTAAGGAAGATGTATACTAAAAAGTAATTTCCATACAAATATTGTTAAATATAGCTGAGAAAAAAATCAGTCATGATAAAGTATTTTGAAATATTTTATTTTACGTTTAACTTTAAGTATATTATGGGATTACTTGCATATGAGAAAAATATAAATGGATTTGAATTATTTTAAAGAAGGAAAAGGGCTTTTTGAATAACAAATATAATAACGTGAAAGCTAAACACCTTCAAACAGATACGTTTTAAAAATGCTTAAGTGACAGCCAATCACTTAAGCATTTTTAAAGCGTATCTGTTTGAAGGTGTTTGCTTTCATGTTATTATAATATTATCCGTTTACGCTTAAATTTAATATATTTACATTTAATAACAAATATAATAAATGACAAAAGATTTACTATTCAAAATATCAATATTAAATCTTAGATAAAATTAGAGTTAAATTAAATAAGTTTCTTAATTACTAAAGTGAAATTCATTATAACATTAGTGCATTAATACAAATATGATTGTATGTTTATAATGCAGAATTAGATAAATTGAATACATGCCCTTAAAAATAAATTATATATTTTAGTTATACGTTATTAATTTTGAAAAGTTATATTAATATTTGGAATATGTGGAACTGATTATGACTCCATTTTATTTGAATGCAATTTATTATGATAATAATAATTTATACTTTATTACTAGAAATGAATATGATTTGAATTACTCATAGCTGAGCACTAACAAAATGATTTAAAAAATTAAATGCAGTTGTTCATGCACTTATATTATGGAATAGTATTAAATATAATGTAGCTGTTTATTACAGGTCCTGCTCTCATTTAATAAAGTTATTGTTAGCTTTGACCAGTTTATAAATTAAGAAAAAATTACAGCAATTAATTTCTATTTGCTTTTCATGGACATTTAACACAGCCCTGTATCGTTAGCCCTATTCAAATATTTGAGTTAATAAAGTTATAAATATTATATTAATATATAAAATGATCTATATTTTGTCACATGCAGTTAATGCAGTCCTGCTATATATGCCCATGAAGATGTGAGGACTTATTTAATGTTTTGTGTGTATTTGGTTATATTTGATGAATGTTGTATGATGATATGACCATAAGTAGTTTTTATTAATTTTATTAATTAATTCTATAATATAAGGCATTTTAAGTCTGATGATTTCCAATTGGGTTATGCAATATGGGAAATAAAATTAAGAGGATCATCTAAAATGTTTGGTTTTGATGATTAAGAAAATTTAAAGTATGATCAAGAAATTATGTCAGTAACAAGAAAATTTATGAAATCAGGGAGACAATTTATTCCCAAAATGTGTACTCTAAAGCCATGGATATATATACAAAATAAATTTAAATAGTTATATGTAATGTCTAGAAGAGTCTAAAGGATAATTAATATTAGAGTAAATGAACTTCAAATTTAAATCTGAAAAATAAATATCATTTATGCAGTATAAAATGAAACTCAAGCTCATTTGAAACCTATGAATAAATAATACTTTAGTGCAACTGATATAAAGAGAAAAATAACTCATTTGAAAAGATATTATATTATATACATAAATTTAAGGTGTAAGATATTGGATCATCAATTAATGGTAGCATTGTGCATAGTTTGTATATAAACAAACCAATTGTTATGTGCATTTTTATAGTACCTGTTTCATTCAAAATGCAAATCAAATAGATTTGTGATGCCTTGACCTAATGTGGAAATAGCTTATATTATGTGATGGTTATGGAATGAAATGAAAAAGGTGAGATAAAATGAATCAGGAGATAAGCATTTCAAATTAGTGGCTTAATATTTTTCTTCTCATCTAAATAGAAGAATTGCTCTTGTATAAATAAATTCATCACTGAAACATGATATAGAAGGGTATATTTTCAAAAACAGTGACTTTAAACTCAATCTAAATCATCTTTTGAGTTTTGGAAAAATTTAGTGGTTTTCAGTTAAAGAAAAGTTTATAAAAGGTATTAGGTAAGCATTAAACTTGTAACATCTTCCCTCCTATTAATTTAAGCTTGACTGTAACAATATATATATATATTGAATTAAATATTTCCATGGATTGTTATTATATTAAAGAATAGAAATGAGGAGATAATATCCATGTAAACAGAGATAATGTTTAGCTTTTGATGTTGCCAATAAACTATCAATTACTACTAATTTCCAATTCCTCAGGATAAACAAATGAGTGTGAAAAATAAATAATGAATACAATAAAGGAAAGCAAAGCATCAACTCATCATTATCATTAGAAATAACTATAATTAAATTTAAATAATGAATATAGCATCACTAGCTATCACTCAAACAATGTCAATCATAAAATATATTTATAAAATAATATTATTACTGCATGCACATAACTGAATGTAGAACAATTATAAAACTAAGTATAAATAAAAAAGAACTGGGGAAAATATATCAATGTTCAGGGATATCATTGGTAGCTAGTATATTCATGGTACCCAGAGAATTGACAATGATTAGCATTAATATATTTTTTCCAAGAAATTTTTTACATATACAGTACTTTGTTTTATAGTTATTTTACACTTAAATATATGCATGCAGCAATAAATACTGATAATTAAAATATATCTCATGATTGACATTGGCTTTATGATAACTTAATATTTTAAAGTATAGTATTTTTCCTTTAAATCCAGTAGCAAAGGTTGAATTATTAATGATGCTATGTTTATTATCTATAATTATTTCTGACGATGATGAACTGATGCTTTATTTCTTTTATGTATTTACTCTTTATTTTTCATACTCACTCATAACCCTACTCTTACAATATATGTATATATAGCGTTATTCACAAAACAACTAATACATATTCTATTAAAAGGTGTGAAGGTTGCCTTGACAGCAGTTAGAAATATTGGTTGCTATATTTACTGTGAATGTTTAGGTGGTTACTGGTTGGAAACTAATATTCTATTGTATATATTGATTAAGAATTATGTTAGAAATAAGCATATAACTAATCAAATTAATTCGTGGCGTTTCAGAATTATCTGTTTGATGTTGAATACATTCAATAATTTATGAGCTGTGGATTGCAATTCAGGAATGCTATAAGTTAATTTAATTGGTTATAAATATATTATTAAATTAGGTCATGTGACACATGACTTGATTTCTTTGTAATACCATAAGTCAAGCATTACAAATTTTTTTTTAAAAAAAGACAAACGTTTTTAATTCCAGAATTTTTCAGTTTGATGTTGAAAGTCAACTGCATTGATTATTGTGTAAAGAATCTGCATTCTTAATTGTTGCAATTAATATATTACAGTATTCTAGTTTTTTTTTTTTTAAAGATGATTTTGAATTCCTGTGAGAATATTTGAATTTTCTTTATATATAACAAGATAAAAATATTAAAATTTGCATTTACTCTAATGTAGACTTATAGTTCATTATAGTTCACATTAATATGGTAAAATGTAAAACAGCATTTAAAAAACTCACTGCAAATCAAAGACTTTTCCAACAGCTTAAAAAAAATAAAACAATGAAGTTTGATAGCTATTTCATACTTAAGTATGTGTATGTTCCATCAATAAATACTGGTCATTACTCTTCTATACCTCTTGAGTAATATTTATGATAGTTGCTTTTGATGCTATATTTATTATTTATATTTATTGTTGCTTCTAATGATAATGAATGTATACTTTACTTTCTCATTTCATTTATTTTTATAATCCATCTTCATTCATAATTCATATCCTTACAATTATATGTATGTATACGTTGTGTGTATGGTAAATGATGCCTTTGCATTCATCATAATTATTACTGAGTCATGAGGATTTGAATGGTTTTCATTTTTGCTTTATCTTATAATATATGAATTTTTTCTACAGTATAGGCTTTTTCATACCTGCACTCCAATATAAAATTTATCAGGGTTTAAACTCAGACTTCACATGAACCTCAACTATCCATGCTATCTCATACTGCTGATACACTTGATCACACCCATATTGAAAATATGAATAATTACCAATATGCATATTTTGTGCTAATCCAGCACTCGTCAGTTGGTCCAGATTATCACCTCCACACATATATCCAATCAATGCTCAGCTTATATTAAGATAGCTAATCTTCATACTTTAATGAACAGGCTTCAATCCACTCTTCCCCACAACTATTCAGCCATCCATTTCATTGAAAATCTGATGATGAAAGCTCAAAGCCAACCTTGGTGCCAACCTTCTCATCCTACCCATGTTGACTATAAGTCACTCTGACCCCTCATGTAAGGATATAATCCATTTACATACATATATAAGGGATGGGCAGATCTGACAGCATTATATTTTAATATAGCATTGATTGTATATATGTGTGGAGATGACAATCTGGACCAACTGACGAGTGCTAGTTTACCGTGAAATATATAAATATTGGTGATTATTTATCTTTTGGAGATGTGTGTGATCAAGTGTGTCAGCAGTGTGAGTTAGCATGGATAGTTGAGGGTCATGTGAAAGTGAGTTCAAACCCCCTCTATCTTATACTAAAAGTATTCATTTATTGACTAATATTGGATAATGAAGTTGCATAAAATGCTAAGCAGTATTACAATTTCCCTTCCCAAACAATATTCAAAATTTATGTGGTTCTGATTTAAATTCTGAGACATAGGAATGACAGACAATGTTCTACCCAAATGCTATGAGACCCTTATTATTATTTGTACAAACAAACACACACACACGTATATTTTTAGTGAAATACTGAAAGAAAACAGTTAAAATCAGTAATAAGTTATCAGATTACTTACAGTTTTAAATAACATTTGAGATTTAAATTCTACTAATTTTAATAAATTCATAAACAGCAGCTATTAAATATGTAGTGAGGAAATACAATATCATTTCATGATTAAGAGTATAATATCGTTTCGTGGTATGTACATTAGAATTGTTTTTTTTCATGAAATGATATTTTCAGTTTTTAATCTTATATATTTATTGGTTATTGTTTTGTTCTGGCCTTATTAAATTTATTAGAATACATATATTGGTGATTATTTATCTTTTCAACATATATGTGTTCAAGTATATCTGTGATATGAGATAGAGTGGTGAGTGGCGGGTCATGCGAAAGTCTGTGCTCATATACCCTATATATTATATATATTGATACAGGTATATAATAAACCTGTATTTCAAGTATTAGAATACATATAATAAACTAAATCAGCACAATGCTAACCTTTATTAAGAAATTATTCACTAACATTTAATTAGCGAACAATTTTATCGATGCAACCCCACATAAAATTCACGATCTAATTTACATCCCGTTGAAGAAAATGTTATTCATTTTTCATCTGCACCTAGTTAACCCTCAGATGGAGTAATGAGTATGAGGGTATCTCTTAACAGGTGCGTGTGTGCATATAAGTAAATATAGACACATATAACAATGTACATGGATTTGTAGCACCATATAATTAGAAAATCATTAAATCATAATAATTATTATAGTATCATATCTACATGGTATCATATCTACATGATTTGATACTCACAGTGATGCTAACCACATTGTTAATGGTATATATCTCAACATAAACAATCGTTTGTGCTTATAATCAAATCAAATACCTCTCACACTTAAATAATTAATAATTAGATTTTGCAAAGACTGAATTAATTTCCAGACTATCATCACTCTTTCAAAGAAATAAAACCATCTTTGAATGGATCTAATCTGTCTAAGAAAGCTTTTATTTACTTAGATCTATTATGATTTTGAATGCATTTAGTTTAGTTATTTGCAGAACTAGGTTCAAACTCCTCCTGAGTTTTATTAAATTTCCATCACATAGTATATATTCCTAATTTGCAAAAGTGAAGATCTTATATCTTATAAATAATGTTACATAAACTTATTAAAGTAATCTTAACATTATAATATGCAAATTGAGAAATAAATGGAAATAGGCCAGCCATATTCAGCTAATATAACAATAGTAAATACATATCAAGACTGACTGCATTAGTTAACAACCAAAGAAGTGATATTAAAACACACGGTTTATTAAAAAAAAAAATAAGGATGTAAAAATATTAGCCTGTAAAATATTATTTTGTACTTTCTTTTTAAAATTGTTCAAATCAATGATAATATGTTAACATCTCTAATGTTCCCAGAATGATAGATATATAAAGTCTCTCAGAATGGCAAAATCACACAACAAACTGATATTAAAATGTTACATCACTAAGCAATTTCCGAAGTATTTAAAAGATTATCAGTAAAATATTAGTTGTTTTCCTTTCTTAAGATGGGGAATTGATTAATACAAAATTTAAAACCGACTATGTGATTGATGATTGGGAATGTGTCTCATAAATAATAAATAAAATCGCTAATTTTGTTTTTATATCAGTTACATTTTAACCATTTAGAGCACCGTATTTATATATTACGGAACAAATAATTTATGCAGTTTTTCCTTACTGAATATATTTAACATTGGTAGTGATTAGAATTTAAAATAAATAAAATATAAAAAATATTTGTTTGGATTTGTTTACTTCTAATATCTCCTCCTGAGCAGTCCTATTTGCACCTTTTAAGTTTGATATTTTAAAAATAAAAGTTATAAAAAAATCAATTAAGTTCTTTTATCTCTATTTATAATATTTTTCTAAAAAATTGAAATATATTAAGATATATTTAGTCACTATTTGTGGCTAGCCATACGTTCTGAACGCTAATGGCAACCTTTAAAAAGATCTTAGTTAACTCAAGAAATACATGTGAAACTCCAGTACTTGAAAAAGAACGTGAAAAAATTTGCAAGCCTGTTATGAAAATTTATAGTAAAAAATCAATTAGAAAATTAAATTCTAGTCCTAAGAAATCTTTAAATCAATCGATAAAGGCAATCTCAACTGAAAATATTAACGAAGAAATAGATATAAAACAGAAAATCAATAACGTAAAGTTTAAACAAAGTTCTGATAACTTTAAACAGATTCCTAAAGCTTCAAATGTTACCAAAATGATAGGGACAAGTTCAAAATCCATTAATCTTAAAAAAAAAAAACAAGTAAGTCAAGCATGGGAAAAAAAAGTTCTATTAGAAAACTAACGAAAATTTTGAGTTACGGTATGAACGTGTTTCTCCGGAATTGCTGAGATGTGGGAAAACCTTGCAGAACTCAGATGACGGCTTAAATTCTAATGCAAATGAAAAATGTAATATGGATAATATGTTTTTTTTTTGAGAGTGATGAAAAAAGTTATTCGCCAAAATCTGATACAACAATGGCGCCATTTAAAGAAAATTTTTTTTTAAACAGCGCTAATATTCATGGAGTAGATAACTGCACAAATTCTGATGAATTAAACCTTATTAACGCAAAATTGGATGGTGAGAATACATTTAGAGGATGTGAATCTAAAAATTTCCAATCTACTCAAGCTCATACAGGTTTCAGAAATAAATCTTCTATTGATCATCAAATTTTATGTGATAACTCTAATATAATTAATAAAAAAAAAAATCTGTTTACAAAAATAGCTTGCAAATAAAGACTGAAGTCTTCAAAGACTATACAAGGATTCCTAATTCAATCAATGGGTCTGCAAGTTGCTCTGGACTTGCCTCACAGAATATAATTCAATCAATGGGTTTGCAAGTTGCTCTGGACTTGCCTCACAGAATATGTTTGAAAGACAAACTTATCACAAGTTTATCATTGAAAATTCTAATCAACAATCTAATAGCACAGTGTTTAACTCTAATTATAATTACAATGAAAATAACTTCAAATATAAAGAGGACTTTCCAGTGTTAAATAAAAACACTACATCAGATACTTTCAATTTAAACTTCACTAATAATAATATGTTAAGACATAATATTTCAAAGTCTTTATCATATGCTGATAAAGCTGCAGCCAATTCAAAAATATCTACTTTGAACTTAGCTAGTGAGAAAAGAAATGATGTAATATCAAATATTGAAGATTATCACAAAGGTATTCAAATTTTAGATTTAGATTATATGAACTCTTCAGCACAATCCATTGAGAACTATCCTACTACTATTAATACTAATTCTAATTGTGATTTATCTAGATATAATGTAATCACTGAAAGTTTCCAACAATCCATTCCTGCTATACTGATGAGATCTTTCATGAATTACAAAGATCCAAATGCTGTTATTTTAACAACCACGGATAACAACATAAAACTTTACAAATTTCCAACTCAGGCTTTATTCACTTTATTTAAAGAACATGGCATTTGGCCTTCAGTGTTTAAGATTTTATTTCACCCAAACAATAGATATATTGTGGTACAGTTTAAGAATGCAGTTGCCAAAGAAGCATTTAGAAACAATCATAAACACTAGAAGGTCGTTATTTAATTTCAGTTGATATAAATCGTCCAACATCTATTGAAGGATTTGTACACAATTGTGGTATTAACTTTGACAGAACAGAACTACAAAGAATTCTTAGCCCCTATGGAAAAATTATATCATTTGTCTATTCTCGTTTAAGAAACATTGACAGTGAAGTTTTTACAAACACTGCTTTTTTTAAAATTTTACTTGCAAAAGGTATTTCACCATTATCCATTCCAGGACTTATTCAATTCAATGAATCTCCCATTATTATAAATATGCATGGAGTCATGCCACAGTGCTTCCATTGCCATCAATGTGGTCTAATAAAGAAAAAATTTTCATAAATGTATAATTAAAGATTTTGTGCCTTCTTTATCATCTACAACTCTAGTTCCCCAGGAAACCTCGATAAATTTTGAAGGAAAATTATGCAGCAATCTGAATACAGTTTCTTCAAATACTAAATTAAAATACACGGAGCCTTTGAATGACACAGCTAACTCATTCAATTTTCAGTTGTTAAATAAAACTGAAGCCAATACTGAAGAGAAGATAGCTGATTGTCCTGCGGAACTTCAGTCTGAATACAGCCTTATTGATTCTAATAAAGAATTTCAACCCCAAAATGCCATTCACTCTCTTCCCCATCTCCGCAAGTGTAAGAACAGAAACAGGAAAAATAAGTCACATCAATCAAACTCTTCCTCTTCTGCAGAAAGTGTTGTTATAGATTATATTCTTAACCTTAATCACAATACTCATTTGGGTCATACTTCTGGGGCAAAATAATGAAAATGCAAAAGCTCTAGTCTTTCAGAAACCCTAATTGACCTAAGCATGACAGAACCCTCTTTGAAGACTATATCTACAGATCAGTATAACTATAATGATTGTAAAGAGGTATTACAACTGGAAGATTTCAGTTTATCTTTCTCTCTTGTTAATCATGACTCAGAAAAAGATATTGCTAGTGACCTAAATTTCAATAGCCAATTTCAGGTTGAAGTTGATTGTCAGGATGCTAGTAATTTAAATAAATCGGAGAATGATTAATATTGTATCTGTCAATATACGAGACTCAAATTCTCGTGACAGGGCATATGCTTTGTCACATTGGTTTCATTCTCATAAACCTGATATTTTATCTCTCAGTGAGACTAAATTACATTTGCATTCAGAATCACGCATAATTAATATGATACATAGTTTTGGATATTTTCACTACTCTTTCTCTTATTCAGCTTCTGGAGGGGTGGCGATCATAATCAGCAAGAATTCACAAATTACATTGTTCAAAATACTATTCATTGACTCAAATTGCCTCATTGCGATCATACAATATCAAAGCTGGTAATTTAATCTGATAAATGTATATCTTTCTAAATCTCAAGATACTGTTACAAGAGTGATTAATGCAATTAATTCAACACTGAGAACTAGCCCTTTTGAAACGATTATTATTGGAGATTTTAATCATACATATCAAGTTTTTCAAAAAAAATATATTGGTTACATAAATCAGTTTCTGTGCAGTGGAAAATTCTTCTTTGATGATGAAGCATTCTCTTTTTATACAAAATCATCACATTCACTAATTGATTTACTTTTTTTTTCACCTTCATTATCATCACAAATACAAGCTCATCTGTGGCCCATTACGTTCTCTGATCATTATGCTCTGGAGATTAAAATAATCCCAAGAAACATTCTACAACCTATAATTGAGATGCCAAAGACTATTCACATGCTTACAAAGTTTAATGCCACTATTAAACTGATCTCTGAAGCTTATATCAATTTCCATAGAACAAACATTTTAACACTCCCTGCAGTAGATGCATGAAAGACTTTTACTGAGACACTAACAAAGTTAATAAATTCTTGTACTGCTAAATCTAAAGGTCCAGTTATTCTTCTCAATGAGCTGGACACCACCTAACATTTTAAATTTAAAATCAAAATACAAGGCTAAACAAAAGGCCATTGCTGAGTACTTATCAATTAAAAGGGCCAGACAATATCTTCATCACCAACATTGCTGGACTAGGGGATACCTGAGATAGGCCCTTGGCTCTAACAGATCAAAGGCACCTAGGTCCATTGAGATACAAGGAAACTGCTATACAGGATCTTCCATGCTTCTCAGAATTCGGGAATATTATGCAAAAAAAAATCCAACCACTTGGCATTTCATTTGTCAGGAAATGTTTTGTTTATGAACATTCTGATCAACACAAAATTACTGAAGCAAGAATCCTTTCAAAGATTTCATCATTCCCAGACAGAACTCACCCTGGATTACATGGAATACCAAAATTTTTATTACTTCATTTATGCGCCTTTTCAGTCCCCATTATTAAAAAAATGGTAGACTTCTTGGCTAGTGGCTGCTGAGAAATTAATGGGCTTTGCCCAATAGGCATGGTCCCACTTGTTAAAAAACCTGAGGGTCAAAAAAATCTTGATAATCTTTGGCCTATCTCAATGGTGCCATTGCTTATTAAAACCATTGGAGGCCTTATTAGAGAGGATGTACAAACAAACATTATTGGAAAAATTATCAACCTATCAGTTTGCAAAGAAAGGGAGCTCTACTGCTGATGCTGTCAGTCGATTTCGACTCCTAGTCGATCATGTTCGCAGGAAAAAGATGACATGGCCAGTTGCAGTTCAACTTGACTTTGCCGGAGCCTTTTATTGCATCAGGATTGATGTGCTACTTGGTGTACTTGAGCAACTCCAAGTGCCTCTGGCATATCTTCAGATGATTGAGAACCTTCTTAACAGAGAAGTGTTTCTCTCACTTGATGGAAGAGTTGCTCCCGGCTTTCGGCCTTGTGTTTCCATTCCTCAGGGCTTGCCACTAAGTGCACTACTCTTCACAGTCTATGTGAACCCATTGCTGTTGAGCATTGAGTCTTTCCTTCCAGGGATTTATATTCCTTTATTGAGAGAGAACATATGCCATATTTCCTATATGGATGATGTGGTTGTGTTTCTTTCATCTCAGGATGAGTTCTCTAGACTTGAGGAACTCCTAGACCAGTTTGCATGTGAATTTGGCCTGGCAATTAATGGATCAAAGTCAGAAATGTGGTCCATCCTGACAGGGAAGCAAATATCTGGTAGACTAAAAGCTCCCCCACAGAAATTTTTTGGTTTTAGTATTGCTTCTTCTCCAGTAGCCATGAGAAAAGAACTTGAAAATTCATTAATTTTAAAGATTGAAAAGACTGTTATTTCACTATCTAAAATTTATCTTTCTCTGTTTGGAAAGGTTGCACTCCTTAATTCTGTGATTTTACCGGAAGTTATTTATTATCTAGCTGGTTTTTCACCAACAATTTGCTTCATCGCAAGGTTGAATCTCTATGCAGAAAGCTGTACTGGGGAGGGAAGACACCAGCAATAAGTCTTAATATCTTGCAAAAACCAAGATATCTTAATGGTTTAGGACTGCACTCGATTAAAATTTTTCTGATACAGAGGACTTACAATGTCCTTGTTAAAATTTTCAGAGACAATGCAAACATAGAAAGTCCCATACCTTTTGAAAAAATAATCCCCACTGATCGCCCACCCCCTCATAAAAGAAATATCTGGATGCAACAACAATTAACTATTGTCTTTAATAGCATCAAAAGCTCTAGCTCCATGTTTGATGAAAAAATATCATACTGGAGTTCTTATCAATTAGTTTACTCTGGTAAATCTAGGACAGAGAATCTTCTCCCAGTTGCAATCCCTTGTCTCATAAGGCTGACTAAGTTCCTGAAATTGGAACCAAAGTTTGTTGATTTTTTGGTTAAGGTCAATCTTGGAGCCTTGCCTACTGGGATGTTTCTTTGTAATCAGAGGGGACACAACATTGATACAATATGTTCTCTTTGTTCAAGATTTGACGAGCCCATTGAACACATACTCTATCAATGTGAATGGTGGACTCAGTTATGTAATATTGCCCTACAGAGAATTACAGGATACAATTCTTCAAATGTCTACCTTAATGATGCATTCAAAAATGGAAATGTTGGCTCCATCTGCCTGGCCACTTTCATAAATTTTATCATATGGAAGATTAAATGTAAGATATTATTTGATAGTGAGTTGGCTGGTCCTATTGAAGACATTTTTTTAAAGTTATTATATAAAGCTAATATATATATGTGCTCTGCGCACAGGTAATGAAGCTATTAATAAATTGTCATGAAATTATCAAAATTTTTACTGCCAAGCACTTTCGCGACAGTCTACAGTCCCATATTCACGGCGAGTTATTCTGTTAATAACTGTAAAACTATGCAAATTTTATGCAAACTTATGAGCAGATGTTACGTGGACCATTTACGAGATAGGGAATAGCAGGCCTCTCTTCTTTTGATTGCCAATGGGTCAGCCACAATGAAGTAAGCTTCCCTAACTTTGGCTGTGGTAGGTAGAAAAACATGTCCAGTGTTTCTCTCGTGTTCGACAAAAATCGAATTACCTTCATACTTTGTTTTGGTTTTATTGTAAAGGTATCGGTGTTGAGCTACTTTGGTGGCAAGGTTAGTTTTGGTCTCTCCATAATATGTTGCCATACAGTTTCTTTGGGGACAGGTAATTTTGTACACAACTTGAGGAGTGAGTTCAGGTTTGATCCTGTCTTTGGTATTATTTATCAGTCTATTGGTGTTGGGAGGTGAATATGAGGCAGATAAAAGAAAAAAATCTCAACTGATTTAAGGAAAATAGGACACACTTATTCATCCATCAACAGAAAAGTCAACAAATTTTTCTATAAAATAAACCACA